>VYZW01006431.1:0-10722 GCA_013401315.1 Balaeniceps rex | reverse complement strand
ATCTTAAAGGTCTTTTCCAACCAAATGTTTCTATGATTCCCACACATCGTGTCACTGGATACCAGGGAGAAGAGATCAGCACCTCCCTCTCCACTTCCCCTCCTCAGGAAGCTGTAGAGAGCAATGAGGTCACCCCTCAGCCTCCTTCTCTCCAAACTAGACAGACCCAGAGTCCTTAGCTGCTCCTCATAGGACATGCCTTCCAGCCCTTTCACCAGCTTTGTTGCCCTCCTCTGGATGCAGTCAAGGACCTTCACATCCTTCTTAAATTGAGGGGCCCAGAACTGCACACAGTACTCAAGGTGAGGCCTCACCAACACTGAATGGAGAGGGATCATCACCTCCTTTGACCGGCTGGTTATGCCATGTTTGATGCACCCTAGGATGCAGTTTGTCCTCTTGGCTGCCAGGGCACACTGCTGACTCACATTGAACCTGCTGTCAACTGGCACCCCCAGATCCCTTTCTTCAGGGCTGCTCTCCAGCCATTCCTCTCCCAATTTATACTTGTGTCCGGCGTTACTCCGTCCTAGGTGCAGAATCCAGCATTTGGACTTGTTAAATTTCATCCCATTAATCATAGCCCAATGCTCCAATCTATGTTCCAACATTAGTAATTAGACAAGTAATTAGATGCGCGCCATGCAAGCACCATATATCGGTTGTAAAAACATGGCAAACCATCACCGCCAACACAAAGGAATAGGTACAAACCAAAAAGGACCTCCATTACTTTCACCTCTTATTTGTGAAATATTGTCTGACCCATGTGAAGATAAAATGTTTGCATGTGAAGCAGTCTTTGAATGGCTGCAAGCACTATTCCTTCAAGAGGTAAAGCTCATTAGAACAAATTCACAATAGAAATGCTGTTCTGTTTTTCTTTTCCCTACAGGAATTTAAAGATTAATTGGAATACTAACGTTCTGATGCTTTAGGATATCTTTAGTCCTGTGTATTTAATTTTTTTCCCCAAGATTAAAGGAAGAAATAAACTCTCACAACATAAGATAAACATAAACCTTATCTTACTAAGGCAACAGATCAACTGCGCAGAGGACTTTTCTTTCTCAATTTAGAATTCCAAACAGCTTATACAGTTTCTTTAAAAAGATGTTTATTTGTAAATGTATGATGTTGTAAGTATTACTGTCTTAATGACTTAAGACATTTGAGAGCAAATAAAAATATTTTAATATATTAATTTTTAACATATATGTTGCTGATCCATCTCCTTTAGCAGAGAATGCCAAACATAACAAGCAAAGCAGCAACTTTGCTTACACAAATTATCCTGAAACCTCTAATACCACCTAAATGGCTTGTGACAGAAGTAAAATTAGCATTAGTCATTCCTTGTCAAGTGCCCAATTCAAAGAAAGACATTTAAAAATTTCCCAACAATTTCAAGGGCAATACGTTCACACAAATCTTTCAAGTGAAAAATTAGTGTATCGAGTGTTTTGGGGTTAAGCATGGTTTGGTTTCAAGCAATAATGTGACTTCAAAGATGTTAACAGTAATTAGAGAACAATAATGGAGAGTTATCAGATTCTATATAGCATGAACGTCATTGAATGTATTTAAGTTCATACTCTTTACCTCCTTCTGACTATGGAATGACAAGTGCTACTGTTCCAACTAGCACATTCCATGAAATTCCATGTTTTAGACATCATTCAAAATAAACTCTGTACAACTAAGTTGCCATGAATATAAAACCAGAAGTTAATACTGAACAACAGCAACACCCCCCCCACACACACACAAAGTGATTAGATTTGTTTTATGCTTCTTCATAATAAGCAGCAAAGAGTCAAACTTTGATAGATCTGATGAAGGAGAAAATATTTATGGCTCAATCTCTTATGACTGCAAAATTATTTTCCATAATAAAAAGTCAAAGCAAACTCCCAACTCCCAGTCAAGAACAAAAGAATTAAGCATTTAATTGTCAGTTGGCCTGTGTTTTTTGAGGCTGAATTAATTCTGCCTAATGTATCCTTAAAACAGACTGTTAAATTCAATAGCAAAACTAGGAACCATGTTTCTGAATGCTTCTACCTTACTCTCACAGAGAAAGAAAAAAGGGTAAGACAACACAGAAATAAAATAAACATTCTTTGAGGGTGTGGACTCTAAGGGGGAGTACACACATTTCAACTAGGGGAGGTAGGAGGAGAGAATGGAAGAAGGATGGAAGAAAGCTACTAGCAATGTTTTAAATTGTTGTCATATCAGATGGTACTCACCATTCAGTCCATCAAAATTAGATGGACTCTTTAAAACACGTCGTGGTTTAGCCCCAGTCGGCAACTAAGCACCACGCAGCCGCTCGCTCACCCTCCCCCTCCCCGGTGGGATGGGGGAGAGAATCGGAAGGGCAAGAGTAAGAAAACCCACGGGTTGAGATAAGAACAGTTTAATAATTGAAATAAAATAATAATAATANTGAGAAATAAAAACTAAATCTTAAAACACCTTCCCCCCACCCCTCCATTCTTCCCAGGCCCAACTTCACTCCTGAATTCTCTACCTCCTTCCCCCAAGCAGCACAGGGGGACAGGGAATGGGGGTTGCAGTCAGTTCATCATGGGTTGTCTATGCCGCTCCTTCCTCCTCAAGGGGAAGACTCCTCACTCTTCCTCTGCTCCAGCGTGGGGTCCCTCCCATGGGAGACAGTCCTCCATGATCTTCTCCAATGTGAGTCCTTCCCACGGGCTGTAGTTCTTCATGAACTGCTCCAGCATGGGTCCCTTCCATGGGGTGCAGTCCTTCAGGAACAGGCTGCTCCAGCATGGGTTCCCCACGGGGTCACAAGTCCTGCCAGAAAACCTGCTCCAGCTTGGGCTCCTCTCTCTATGTGGTCACAGGTCCTGCCAGGAGTCTGCTCTAGCACGGGCTCTCATGGGGTCACAGCTTCCTTCGGGTGCATCCACCTGCTCTGGCATGGGGTCCTCCATGGGCTGCAGGTGGATATCTGCTCCACCGTGGACCTCCATGGGCTGCAGGGGGACAGCCTGCCTCACCATGGTCTTCACCATGGGCTGCAGGGGAATCTCTGCTCTGGCACCTGGAGCACCTCCTCCCCCTCCTTCTTCACTGACCTTGGTGTCTGCATAGTCATTCCTCTCACATATTCTCACTCCTCTCTCTCTGTTGCTATTGTTCTGTGCAGTTCTCTCCCCTCCCTTCTTAAATATGTTATCACAGAGGCACTACCACTGTCGCGGATTGGCTCAGCCTTGGCCAGCGGCAGGTCCGTCTTGGAGCCGGCTGGCATTGGCTCTATCGGACACAGGGAAAGCTATTCTCACAGAAGCCACCCCTGTGGCCCCCCTGCTACCAAAACTTTGCCACGCAAACCCATTACAAACATTTTCATCCGCAAAATGCTGGACTGTAAAATTCTTAACTTGCAATTGATAATTTCTAGTCCCTGTCCTGCACGCCAGAATGTACAGCTAAAGCAGTCTGGCTTAGTTTATACAAGACCAAATGCCAGCATACAGAACAATTCTTGACTGGGAACTTGATTTTTTTGTTGTGTCATTGCTGATAATCCTTACTACAGAGTCCACAAGAATTGCTGAGATTCATTAGTCTATCGAGCTGCAAAACTTTGAATTAGCCTAACCAGTCATAAAAGGCTAAGTAGTTACTCATATTTTGAGTTTCTTCAAATAAAGAATTATTTAAAATATTTTTACTAATTATTTCAGTTTACAAAACACACAATGTAGCAATAATCTCTGTGTACATTTAAAAAAACCTTTCTGAAGTGTTTTTGAGATGCTCTTTCACAATTACTATCTAATCAATTTCTATAAAATCATTAAAAATTTTAGAGGAAATTATAAATATATGGCAAATATATTACTGTTTGTTTTCTAGCACTTCTGAGATGAGCAAAAGAGAAATTTTGCCCTTAAAGTGTTAGTCTATGGTATGGAATAACCCTTTGGTCATTTGGGGTAAGGTGTCCCAGCTGTGTCCCCTCTCAACTTCTTGTGCACCCCCAGCCTACTTGCTGCAGGGGGGGCAGCATGAGAAAGAGAGGAGGCCTTGACACTGTGTAAGCACTGTTCAGCAATAACTAAAACATCAGTGTGTTATCAATGCTGTTTTCAGCACAAATCCAAAACATAGCACCATATAAGCTACTACGAATAAATTTAACTCCATGCCAGCCAAAACCAATACAACTTCTTATATGTACGTTTGTACACCTTAATTAAATTTATGTATAGCCTTTCAATTCCACAGTTTCAATAATAAAAGCAATAAGTCTTATCATAAAAAAAAACAAACCACAAAAAAATCCCCACAACCACAAACAAACAGTAACAGCTTCATAAAGCTATGAGTACGTAGGAAAAATCTATGAAATAAGGACACTTTTTTACCCACTAAAAACCAACAAACAAAACCTCCAAATTCAGTAACAGCTCACCTGCATCAGCTCTGGACCGCTGACCTGGCGATTTTCCAAATGGGGTCTTCATTCATCTGTGTTTAAGTGAGCAGCAAAGCTGCTAGACTAGGGTGAAAATCCAGTTCTTCCCAACTCCCAAAATATCTTCTTACTCTTGTAATACAACAGCTACTTATTAATCCACCATCCAATCACCAATTTGTTCTTCCTCAAATATAGGAGAAGCACTTTCAATTATATTACTCTGAAAAACAAACCAGAAAGTATAGTCTGATTTGAGACCTGGTTAAAATAAACATTGAAGTTAAACAAAATATTTTTTCTTTTATACTCAATGAGAAGTCTCTTCATATTCTGTTATTCTGGATGCATTCAGTAAACAGAGGGCAGGTAGGCAAGACAACAGCCAAATATTAAGGCTTGTACTTTTCCTCATATTCTCAATGCAAGTTCTGTATCAGATCAAAGTCATCCACAGACAGATACACATAGAAAAAACTCATTAAAAAACAAAACAAAACAACTTTGCTTAGTATAGGGAAGAATGACTACTACTTTAAAAACTCTGCCTGACAGCAGAAGAAACCACACTACCTTCACCAGAGGTAAAGCACAAACCAACTATTTCCATTTGTTAGAAAACAAACCAAAGCGCTTTACACCCACGTATCAGAATTCCTTCTCTACAGATACATTAAAAAAATTGTAGAAAAAAAATCTTAACAATTAAAAGGTAAAAAACCCACAGATTCTATTACAACACTGAGGCAGATGCACCCACCCTGATAAAGACTGGGCCTTTGTTACTTTTCACACCTTTACTTTTCATGCCCTTACTGCTCTGTTATAGCTGTTATCTCATACACAGTCACCAGCAGATCAAACCTTCAGCCAATAGGAATGGACATGACCATATATGACCACAGGTCAGATTCAACTAGGGTATAAATGGAGTCCCACAGGGGGGTGCAAATTGAGTTGGTACTCCTTGGAGTAGTGGGTCTGTAGTTGGGGACTCTCCCCTTGGGTCAGGATGCTGCCCAAGGTAACTTCTCAAGGTTGAGAGCCCTCACCTTATTAGGTGAGTGATTGCACATTTTGAGTCACCATTCTGAAGCTTAAAAATTCTTAAGTCAGCTGTGTAGTATTAAATTCCCATTGTCATCCTGAACCTGTGGTTTACTAATGTTTGTCAGCACCAAACATTTTTGCTACATCACCTGCCTAATTTGACTTTATGCACCTCTGTAACAAACACTCAAACTACCAATTTGTTAAGCTGTTAGTTTATAGAAGATCTACAAAAGTCATTGGTGATTTGCTACACCTAAATTCAGATTCCTGAAACATTTAATAATTGCATTACTCTAGATTAGGGAGATATGGGAGGACAATGCTTTAAAGTCTTTTCTAAGATTTAAGTTACAGACACTTGTTATCATCTAAAACTTTGAAGAATTACAGATCAGCTATTTCAGACTAATGTTTCTGGACAGCAAACATTTCTCTTAATTAATCCATTCATTTCAATGCTGCACATGGCTAAAACAACAGGTTAGGTCAGCTCATCCTTTTAGCCTGGTTTCCTTAAGAAATGTGATTGCTGTAATCGTGTTCTCTGTAATCTGTCAATCATCGGTGGCCTTCTCCCTTTCAATTTTTTTCTTCCCAACAGCAGCTTTGGAACCTGCTGTTAATTTTGACAAAAGGGTAAAAAACAGAGGAATTCCCCTAACTAGTGACCCAGCTGTGGGAAAAGGTGTACCTTATGTTCATGCCTTACTGAACAACTGAATATACAAGGATAGGCCTTGAGGTATAGTACAAGTGCTATACTGAAACTTGCATTTACATCTACTAACACTTTGCCAATTCTTCCATGAATCACATCCATGAACTCCTAGGAATATTAGATCAATGCAGAGGAATATTCCTAAGAATAAAGAGCAATAGAGACACAAACAAAATTAAATACTAGTTTCTGGTGTTTCTAGTTTAAGCAAGTATTTGGCAATTTGTAGTTTTTGGAAAGATCTGTGCTATATTTGGAAGAACTAACTTTTTAGACATTCAGTCAGGAAGCAATAAAAATTTGCGAAATTAAATATCCATTTCAAGGAACTTATCAGTTTTTTCACATTTCATTTCTTCCTGAAATCTACCCATTATATACACAGTAATGCTGAACAGTACCAGAGGAACAATATTCAAGGTTTAAAACACATTTGAAGAAATAACAGGAAGCAATTAGCTTGCCTAACTATTTTACTAGAACACAATTTTTTATACCAAAGACATCAGAAATAATTCACTATAGTTTAAAATACACTTCCATATTCAGTCTCACAAGGACTGTGTACACATACAAGAGAAATTAACTTTTTTTCCTCCAGATGAGATGAGAGATTATGGTTTAGAGAGAATCAACTGTAATCTAGCATTATACTTTTATACTAAACAAACAACAAAAAAACCCCAACCACACACACATGAAAAACATCAGTGCTAAATTAAAATACCCTTTTCCAGTAAGCTGTTGACTTGTCATCCACGAAGTTGCAAATATTTCATAACATCTGTATGTATTATATGTGGGGGTTTTTTTCAGATTTCCAATCCATAGCTGCCAGAGTCCAATGCTCTCTGACTAGGCTATTTATATATTCCATGCATGGAGGTTGTGATGTTTAATATCAAATTTACTTATTTGAAGATGGTTGATGTTACACGGGATTTCTGATTTAGCAGAGCGATCCAGCAATATAACCAAATCACAGTACAGGTGTAAGTTACACTTAGCAAAACATAGCAATTGCAATACACAGTTTAATCACAATACCAATGTGATCCCCGTTACTGGTCTCTATACTATGCTCAACGTCATGATGCTGGGCATCCCCAGTCACCAGGAAGGAATGCACGGGTTGAAGCCAGCGCAAGCCTGTTGCTCTCTTCAAAATTCTTTTGTTAGTTGTCTAGCTTTTATACTATATGTTGGACTGAGCCACCTATTCCCTCCCCACCCCCCGCTCTGGCTAACTCAGGGAGACATTCACACTCTTTTAATGAAATCTGGGAAAAACATTTATACTGCCAGTTGATCCACTCAACTGTTAACTAAAAGTCAACTTTCTTTGCAACAGCTGTGGTCAGTCACACCCTGCATTATTCTCTGAGCTTCATGGGCAGATTGCCCTTGCCCTTGCCCTTGTCCATCTCCACTGAGCCTTCTTCCATTGTAGGGGTTTATTGGTCAGTCACAATGGCAAACTGAAATTGTAAAATACTGTATAGACATTTTAGTTTCATTTTTTGTTAAGTAGCTATATTTACAAAGAAAAATGAAACAACACAAGTTTTGGCTTGCTACCAGTTAGTAAGCATTTTATTGGAATGATCTGTCCCCAATCACTACTAACGCCAACAAAGGCATACCTCTTAGAAGGAAAAAGGTTTCCTAATCCTTTTAAAGTCACAATGCATTTGCTAACACTTAAAGCAGCGTTTCACTGTGCTTTCTGAACCTAAAGGCACAAGACTACTGAAGTGAAAAGCTGATTCAGCAATTCAAACATTTTCTATAAACTAAGCCAAGTAACTTCCACGAATTCAACACTTAAGATTTTCACAGAAAGGAAATGAAACTTAAATTTTCCTAAAATTAGTATTCTGAATTCTTTACATGTCAGTTTCACACTGACAATTCTAAAGGCATTAATAAGGAGGGATAAAATGAGATTTTCTGAAGATAATTGATATACTTTGAGAACATCTTGAACTTTAAAGCATATGTAACAATTTTTGAAGTCTTGTTTGCCTTATTAAAATAAACCAGAAAAATATACAACTTATATATTGGTTTTTTTGTAATAAAGTTTTGTAATAAAAGGTTTTGAATTTTGTGGGTTGATTTTTTTTTTCTTGATAATTTTCCATATTAATGATTTGGAATATTTACATGATAGCATTAAATGTGATGTTGTCATTCATAATATTTATAAGTCTAAGAATGCCATGTCACACACAAAAGAAATTTGTAACGTGCTTCTGACATACTAAGTAACAATAAGCCATACTGTTAAGGAAGAATGGAAATTCCTTGTTAGAAGGATGTACATAAGGTGACTTACGAAACAATCAACTTTTGAGGGTAATTCTATTGACAGCACTAGAGTTTAGTATTAGAGCAATTTAAAATGAGAAACTGCTAAGTCACTTCAAAATATTTCAGTACGACTTCTGAAAGTCAGCCTTTTTAATAACAGTTTAGTGAACCAATTCTAAAACCACTACTTTGTTCTTTCATATAGCAAATAAAACACAGGCAGCTTTTTTTGGTCCAAACTGACACATCCAGAACACACTATAATAGCCTTTACAGACTACCAGTATCTTTTAGAAAAGCATCACAGCCTACCAGTTAGGCACTGATTGCCCCCACACCTGACTGCACAGGTCACCAACAGCTCAGTTGCAGGTTTCATTTAAAGAACATTCTTGTGATTAGCCATCAGCTACAACTACTCACCAGCCCAAGTGTTTCGCTTACAAAAAAAAAAAAAAAAAGTGTGTTTTCTTTCTTAGGTCAGAACACACTTATGAAAAACAATGTGAAAGTTAGATGAATATTTTGTATGATACTGTTCTAATTATTTTGGAGTGTTTCACACAAGAAAGGTTAAATGATGGATTAAAACCAGCAAGGCCTACAAATTGTCAGTCATCATACTAGTTTTAATGATAATAGTACAATCATGCTATCAGGGTAAGGAGGAAGACACAATATCAAGACAAGAAAATAGAGCTATTTTTTTTTTTTTTTCTCCAGCATAAAGGCAAAAGAAGTGAAAAAACAGCATGTACACTCAGCACAGATTATGCAGTTTTCCTCATGAAACAGTTTAATCCCCTCTGTAAACCCTTAATTGTAAACCACATGAGACTATTCTTCTGTGAACAAAGTAATTCTGAAAGGAAATATGTCAGTTGAAGAGATTTCTTGATACATAATATTTTGATTTCCATAACTCAATTCAGAATTGCTGATATACATTTCAGCTGAAGTAGTATAATGGTTTTGGCACTAACAAGTTGGATGAGACAGGTCTGTTATTTAGATTCCCTAATTCTTATCATATGAATAGAATGGGTGACCCTATGCAAGTCTTCTATATACCCCCCTCCCCCCAAGACAATCAGTGTTAAAATAACTCCTAAATAACAGGGGGGAATATAAAAATATACACCTGCTTTTAGTTTGTGTTGGACATTTTCACTTTCCTAAGGTATGAAAATTCAGCCACTCAAATTCCAAATCTGCATGAAAGTATCCTACAGACTCATCTGACATATCAATTACTAAGAACTTTTTTTCCCTAACAATAGGATTTAGTAGGATTAGTAACATCTGGGAAGAGAGATTATAGTAAACTAGCTCTGCAAACACAAAAATTATTTACAACTTACAACCACAAAGAGCAATACATTTCAATGATGTATTTATCAGTTGACAGACCCCAAATCAAGCACTACTTTCTCTCCCCTCTGATATCCTCTACAGCTTTTCCTCTATCCATAGATTTATTGTTATTTGCCTAGAAGTGTACAGAAACAAGCAGTACTGGTATACAACTGTGCCTGCGTGCGTGTATATATTTATATATAAAAATAAAACTGCAAATTACATTTACTCTAAGATGCTATATTGATGTAACTATAGATTATTAAACAGAAGGTTGAAATAATCTAAAATTTGTACAAAACGCCCCTTGTTGACAGGGTGTCTATACAAGTGACAATGGGGCTATAAATGCTGTACCATTACTGCTAAAAGGAAAAAAAAAGTGCTACCTAAAATTCATCTCGTTTTCTTTCCCTTTTTAATATGAAAATATCTAGAAAAACAATGCACTGTATACAGATGTTTTCAGTAAAAGCCAGCATAATAAAATACATTCTACCACCACCACAGTTAAAACATCTTAAAAAGTGAAGCCAGAAGAAAACCAGACCAGATTATATTCAGATAAATACAGGCTTTTATGTTCAGCACATGCATACACTCAATGAATTCTAGGGATCAGATTATAATATTTTATAATGATCCTGGAACTGAATGAAAAGGTTTTTAATCTTTTTGTAAACTTTTATCTTTCAACTTTGTTTCAATGACAAATGATTAGATGAGGATTTTACCATATTGTAGAGCAAAAAAATGTTTTTTGAGAAGGTCTGGAGACAAGAACTCCCTATTCATAGAATCATAGAATGCTTTGGGTTGGAAGGGA
>VYZW01006429.1:11941-26415 GCA_013401315.1 Balaeniceps rex | reverse complement strand
GTGGTGCTTAGCTGCCGACTGGGGCTAAACCACGACATAAGTGTAGGTGATAACACCTACAAAAAAAAGATAGCTTAATCCTTTTCCTGATAAGAAACTGTTTACAGTGGGTTATAGCATGGCTGAACTCACGGTTTTGGGGTTAACATTTTTATTTCATGTGCTTCCCTCTGCCTTTTATTTTTATGTGTTTGTTTTCATTAAATTGCTGAAATTTCTGCAGCTAAGGAAAGCAAGGAAACATGCCATTCTATAGCAGTCATTTCTGAGAAGAAAAATATGCTATCCTCAGCTGTTCTGTTAACAAACTGAACCTTGGTCTCAGGTCTTATGGTGCTCTGTGAAATGTTAGCAAGTTGTAGGACTCTTGCAAGACTTAGTTTCCTCATGCCTAGAAGAGCCTTTTTAGCGTTTGGCAGCTACATTTTTCTGCAACCTCATCTGCAATGGGAATGTGCTCTATGCCTTTCTAACTAGTATTGATGACAAGGTGTTATTTAAACTTCCTGACTTTCACTAAAAAAAGTTAATCTATATTAAAAAAGACTCACTTCTTAGAACAAAAGGGTTGAACAAGTGATTCAGTCTTTTGATCTGTTTTGAGTTGTGCAAATAAAGGATAAACTTTTCTTTCTGATACAAACAAAAAATCTATGTGATATTTTCTGTAGGGTCTACCAAGACTTAAGTCTTTCATGGGTATTTGCTTAGCAGTTGTAGCTATCCTTTCTGAAAGAAATGACTCACCATGTTTACCACATTTTGCATAGTTACAGTACAGTCAGAAACTTCTATCAACTGCTTATCTTCCTCAGACAAAGTAGATATTCTTTGTGTTCTTTTGCCTTGAACGGAAAAAAAGCAATCCTTGATAGAGAACATTGGAGCTTCTACCTCATTTTTGAAGAAAGTCATAACATATTCACCTCATGTTTGGGAGTAATCACTGGACAGAAACACACTGCTAAGAGGTAGTCTTGAAGTCAAATTTCAGATGTTTCAAATGATAATAAAATGTTGCTTAAAGATAAGAAGTAGGCATTTTTTGTGATAAACTCAAAAGGAGAAGTCATTACCATACCAGCTACTACTGCTGATTTTCAAGTCTCACATGGCCTAGTCAAAGCTTCAGTAGGTTGTGGCATTTTGCTCCTTGACCCAGACAAAAATAAAGCCACAAACCAAAACAAAATAAAATTAATCATAATTTAAAAAAATACAGATTTAAGTCCATCTCCCAATAAGGATAATCCCCAAAATTAAATCGGATCCAGTATTTCCTAGACTGAAATAAACAGATAGCTTGAGAAACACACCATTCTAACCTACCTCCTTCAACTTCCACAACACATCATGTTTCTGTAAACTGAGCTAATAAAGTCTGGGCCTTGACAAGGTTTTGTTACCTCACTATCTGAAAAACCTTTCCATTATTCCTTTATAGGTAATGGCCTGAAAAACGATGGATATTACCTAGTTAAATGGAGATGGAATCATGCATTTCTATGGTATGGAAGAAATTAATAACTTTAATCAAATAGTTTAATAACTTTAATAAAATAGTTTAATCAACTATTAAAGTCTGGATAAGTATGTGATTCTGTTTGTGATAACATTATTCACAGCAGTGGTACCAGAAAAAAACCCCCAGTTTTTAATCTTACCTTAAATTATAAAAGCACAATCAAGTGAAAATTAGCTATTGTTTCTACTTTATACAGTGAAAGAAAGCATATTCCTTAGCCACAAAATAAACATTCTATTTGGATCTGGTTCCAATTTGCCATATGACGTGGTGGATTTGTCTCCTCTTAAAGTGTGTAATAACTTACAGGATTCTTGTGGCTGAATTCATAGTCATTTTTAGAGCTCTTAGGTATCCTCAGTAGGATGCAATATGTACTATTATCAATTTTAATTTATTATCACAGTACTGAAATAGCATTGAATAAGCATTTGACAGCAACATTTCGTAGTTTTAGCTGAGGTTTGCATTCATTGCCTAAATAAAACTCCAATCCCCATATACAGAACAGAAACCAACTGCTTCAGAAATGACTGTTACAAGAAATGCTGTTTTTCTGTTAAATTGCAAGGGGTGATTTCACTTATAAATAGAGGAATTCAGAAAGTTAACAATAACAAAAGCTAGCAAAATGAAATTTGTAAGAGGGGATGGATGGCATGCTGTAATACAGAAGCTCTATTTACTTGTGAATTATTTAAATGCAGAATAATTGAATTGGTACAGCTTACAGGAAACCTGAATAAATTCTTGTTTTTCAATATTCCTGGATTTGAGTGATCAATACCCAATCTGACAGATGCTATAGGATGATAGAAGAGCAAAAGGCTACTGTGTTAGTGCTATAAATGATATACAGGGAGCCAGGAATTCAGTCAGCAGCAAGCCCAAAAGGAAGCCAGTGAACTAAAGGATGCTCCTCGAGAGTCTGGAAAATGTTAGGAGCCATTAAGCCCACATCTGTATAGTGAAACCATGCAAGTGAAAAATCTTTTAAAGTGTCACTGTTCATATCTTCTCTCCCCCAGAAGCAATACTTGAAATAGTCAAACCTAGTCAGAGAGGCAGAAAAGGAAATAGGACTTAAAACTTACAAAACTGTCAGTCCTGTCCTGAAAAAATAGATACTATTTACAAACGACTATCCTGGGACTGTAGGAAGTATAACAAGCACTAGGGGCAGTGTCATGGTCCATTTAAATCTCTCGAATTTACAGGATGACATACTCTGTAAATGAAACTTTACTTTATGAACTCATTAGGAAAGAAAACAAACACACCAAACATGGGCTCAATCCCCTTTGTAAAGGCTAGGCTAATGTGAATCCACACATTCATCACTTCACTAATTCATGACCCAAAAGTTCTCTAACTCACGCGCCAATGAGCAGAACCATTACCTCGCAAAGGATGCTCATTCTTCCTTCTCCCTCACAGTATGGGTGTCCTTCCCATATCACATGGGGAAGCATGAAACCCTCAGCAGTCCAGCTGCTGTTGGATCCACTTCAAAATCTCTTTGGGTAAGCTGATGTGTTTATACCTCCCATCTTGGAATTTTGGTCTATACCATTTCCATAAATTAGTATATACTAAAGAAACTTTGGGCAATTAATATGCAAGGATGCAAGAGCCATGGCCACCGGAGACAGCAAGCTGCAGGTGATAACAGCTGCACAATGACCTTTATCCCTCCCTGTCCATCCTGTCCTGCCTACATGCTGCTCGTGCATTGACCTAGTGGCGCTGCTCCCAGCATACATCAGGCCTTAGTGTGAGCTGTGTGTTAGGCCAAAACCTGGGCAGGAGTTGAGTGAACAGCCACAGGGAAGACACTTAGATTTATATTTCCTTTGGGATATGAATAGACCACTCCTAAGCAAGACAGGCACTGACATCTCATTTTCATTTTCATTGTCATGCTGCTGTCCTGAGTAAACAGTGCTTTCCTTGGTGAGGGCTTGCTGATCATTAATTGAACTTATCACTCTTCTCACAAAGGCAGAATACAAATACCGATCTGAAGTCACATTTGTTGAGATAATTACAGCATACTACAAGGGAAAAATAAACCATGCAATTCTTCCTTTTCTCTGCCTAAGGCTGACCCCAGCTATACAGCAAAATGTAACTTCAGCTCAGAATCAGAAAGCTTATTACAACCTTATTTCTTCATTACAGCCCTTCTGCCCTCTGATGAGAGAAGCATATGCAGTCATCAGCCTTTCTGGCAGACAAACTCCATGGAGCTACCCAGCTAAGAGTCACCTGGGCATCCCTGCTCTGCACCTGCACCCCAAAGACTGTGTTTCAATGTGTGGAGCTTGGTTTGAAGAAATGAGACAAGTTATTTTTTTTCCCAAGGCAAGCTTTGAATTTCTGCACTTTGGACACAGCTTTAAAAATTAGAAGCATTTAACTAATTACAATATTTCTGCCATGAGAAAGATCCTTCAGCCAGATAAGGTATCTATAGCCAAGCAGGCCCAACTGTGCAGACAGAGAGTTTAAGAAACAGCAGCTTAAAAGATACCTCATCCAGTAAACATTAATTGCTATATTATCTTCTATATTTTGCTATTGTGATTGGTTTTGCTTTAGTTATAGTTTATAGACTATGTTATAGTACCAACAATGCCTGTCCTTAATTTTGAGGCTTGATGGCATGACAAATCAGATCTCAACACTGTCTGTCTGCTGGTTGAATAATGGACCTTTAACTTCTAATATGTCCTTAACTCACATTCTAGTTCTTTCATCCAAACTTCAAAGAAATGCTTTCTCTGGGCAGTCTTATTTTTTTCTCTAACCAACTGTCCAGAACATGTAAAATTTTTCTTACTTGCATTACTTAAGTTTAAAGCTGTTTAGTCATAGCAATAGCAATATATTGCAGTATTGGTACTCTACAGTACTCTTCAGTAATCATGTTATTATTTTTTCTTATTACTCTTTGAATTTTCAATATTTTTCAATATGATTACATTTCAAGTGTGGAGTCCCTGTGAGCACTAGGGACTTGTAGTATATATCTTTCTAAAAATTTCCTCTCCTGTTATAGTAAATCTTTAAGTATATATGTTACTCTGTGTTAATTTTTTCATAATAACTGGTCCTACAAGTCAGTTCACCTAGGCTAGGTCCAAACTGAATACAACTCCATCAACTGAAGATGGTCTAACAAAATACCAGACATAAATAATTCTATGACTATTTTCCTCATTCTAACTGAACAACTGTACTGGTTATCTTTTGCCTCCTAAAGGGCCTCCTAAAAAGCCACCTACACACATTCAGAGGTGATTCCTACAGGTTGACTAGCAACCGATTCTAACGTTTATATGAAATTAGAAATTTGATGGTGGTAGGGGTTTGAGGAAAAAATATGGAATGTTGTGGAAAGAATAGTCCTGTATTTTAAAAATCCAAAAGGTTTCTCACAAAGTATCATAATAGCCCACCCTCTCCTGAGCCTAGTAATCATTCCAGAATGTGATTATATGACTAAATAAAAAATGGGAAAAAAGTCACAAAGCTCCATTCATGAAGAAAATAACTTATGCTGCACTGAGGGGGCAGGGGGAGAATTAGTTATGCTCTTGTCTGATTTTATTATAATAAAAAAGTTGTTTAAAACAGTCTTCTGCAGACAAAACCTTAAAAAGAACCCAGTCCATGCAAATCACCCAAAAGTATCACTACTAGTGTAATGTTAGAAATATAACATGCACTAAAATCAAAGCTTCACATTTTTGGCAGTACATGGTAGTTGTGGGTAGCAAAGGTTATTTTGGTGTCTGATGTGGTGAGGAAACCAGCTGACTCAAAGAAATTTGAATATGGGAGCAAGAAGAAAAGATTTAGGTAGAAGAGGAAATAAGATAGTACAGGCCACAAGAAGTAAAGGGCAGGGCTAAGAAGAATTTTGAGAAGAAACTGAGTAGAAAATTATAAATTTAGGAGGAAGACACAGACATGCAAAAAATGTGGAAGAAAAGTGTTACTATGTAGAGTGGTGCTGAAGATAAGGCAAGAAGCTGGGATTTGGGTGGCTTGATCTTGTTCCTTCATGTTCCATAGTTGAATTTTTATTCATTCAGGCTCTGCATGTGACCACTATAAGTATTCCAGGCCTCATACATAACTGATGTACTTGTTGATAAAACCACTAGCTATGTACCCTTCTACAGTAATCTTTTGTGGTGCAGTTTGAGAAAGAAGGGATGCCTTTGGATAATGCAGTGCTCAGTAGCAGGATGCTAGGCCATGAAGAGAAAGCACAAGATAGGAAAAAGGAATTGATATAGGAAAACAAAAAGGGGAGTAGAAAAGACAGTGCTAAGAATAAAAATAACATTGGCAAACAAATATATTAAGAAGAAATATTAAATATATGAAATACTAAAAATACTCCTCCAACCCATGATCAGCTTCCAGGAAGTCAACAAGAGATGTTGATTGTTGTGAACAGTTGGAAGTTTTTATAAAATATTCACATTTCTAAGGTGAAGGAGGTGTCAGTTCCAAAGCAATGCTTTTGTCATCTACCAATATACAGAGCACTTCTCCAGATAGAAAAGCCAAACCAAGAAAAAGTTTGAATTTCATGTGCAGGCAGGATGCAGAACAGGATTTGCACATAACCCCCAAGTCTCCTTTGCTTTGGCATAAGCACAGAATTTGTGCCAGCTTATCTCAAGCTTTTTGTTGTGCCAATTAAATACACATCTTATTTAATTGTTGAGTTTAGTTATTAGAGAATTTAAACAGGAGAGCTGAAAGACAGACAAGCTAACTACGTTAACTTGTCTCACAGGGACAGCAGATCCTTTATTCAGAAACTGATGTATATGGTGGGTATATAGGCAACATTAGGGTCAGACCAATTTATTTAAGTCTCTCACTAGGATAGCCTTGTGAAATAAACATTTTGACCAGATCCTCTGTTGGTAGGAAATGAATGTGTTTCATAAAAATACCTTGATTTTTATTAACTAAGCACAGAGGTCATTCTTTTCCTTTAGGGATCCTGAAGAACAGTAGTTATACATTACTGCAACATATATTTGTATGGAACAAACCAAATTAACCTTATCCATTCAGCTTCTGGAAGACAAAACAAGTAGTTCTCATTTAAAGTCATTTAAAGTGCATGTATATATATATATGCACAGACAGATCTCACACAGGTTTTACTGATAAAGACCATTGCATAAAGACTCAGAAACTGCCAAAGCCAGGCAGTTTAAGGAGAGAAACCACCATGTGCTGACCCTAACCCCTTGTCCCCACCCTTTCTCTGCCCGCATCCTCGCTGAACGGGCTGAAGGTAAACTGTAGTGGTAACAGGGGTGGGAGGAGATGAATCAAAAGTGAAGGAGTGGAGTTGAACCTGGGAAAGGGGGAAGGAAAGGTGTTGTTTAAGTGTTTGTCTTTTTGTTCCCCACTACTCAAATTAGTAATTAAAAATTTACTTTATTTGACAATAAATTAAGTTAATTTTCCCTGTGCTGAGTCTGTTTTGCCCACAATGGTAATTGGCAAGCAGTCTTCTAGTCTTCAGCTTGACCTATGAGCTTTCTCATTCCTGTTCTTCCTATTTTCTCTCCCTGTCCCACTGGGAGTGAATGAGCAGCTGGGTGGGTGTTTGGCTGTCAGCCTGGCCAAATCCACCACACCAGTAAATCTCAGGAAGAATAACCTTTATTCTTGTAGGTTACATACTGAAATTCCCAGCAGCTTTCATGGAACCCAGCTTTCACACAAATAATTTATCAAAATCATTCTACCTAATTCTGTTAATTGCTTTTGTGTAAAATGTTCTCAATCTCAGATTCTTTAAGGAGAGATTTTAATATGTGTGTTTGACAAAAAGAGTGAAAGAGTTCTAGGTAGACTCTGAGACAGGAATGAGAAAGTTAAACTTCCCATCTGGTATTTTTAAATGGTTAACAATATGTTCTTTCTCATCATGGTCACTGAATTATGTGACACTTATTATGATGTAGTGTTTCATGTTTTTGTGTCTAGAGTAATCTATCCTTTTTTAAGGGACACTGTGAAGGACAATGCTTTGACAAGTACACCTGTGCCAGTGGTTTTTCTGAATTAAAATTGAAGGCACACAGCAGATCTCCCTATGTTACCCTACCCTGGCCCCTGCCCAAATAACAGAGCACTAGCCTCATGGCTTGCTACTGGGCCTATTGCCAAAAGATCCATTTGCTTGGATCTCCTGGGCTTCTCATTCCTGTCAAGATATGGGCAACGTTGGGTGCTAAAAGACAGGCAGAGCTCACAGGCCGCTGGTGTGGCGCACTGCCACTGCTTGGGAAGCACACTGGTGTGTTGCAACACAGCCTGGAGGAACGACTGGCTCAGAAGCCTGAGGCTATGTGACAACAACATAAAAGACCTGACCAGTCAACACCTGTAGGACTGGCTCCCTTGGTGTTCGAGCATAGCTGAGACCTTGCAGAGAAGGAGATCAGAGGTACTCACTATCGATTAACTCAGTAGCTCTCCACTCCTGCAGTAACAAAAAGCTTCCATCTGCAATAATCCTAACAGGCTGCTCACTTTATTCCTGGAAGGGTTTAATTCTTGTGTTTTACTGCATTGTACAAAAAACTTCAGATAGCACAACTGAAAAATAATTTTTGTTTCAATATTGTTACAGGTAAGCAGTGGCACTCAGCTATAAAGAACCTTGGTAGCTCTCAGTTATATAGAATTCACAGTTATTCAAGCCGGAAAGGAAGGAAAGCTGTACTTCATACTTGATTTTCTCTTCACTTGGCTTTGCAAAACACTTAATGGATGCAGGAAATCCCAGTCATTGCGATAACAGGGAGATACATCTTGTACACTGGCTCACAAACTTTTTGGATCTAAGGCTTTTAAGTCTGAGCGCCCACTATTCTGTACTGTGTTATCTTTCCTGCCTCTACAAAACAAGTCTCAAATGCCCCCCCCCCCAAAAAAATTGTTTTTTTCCATATATCTATCTTGCATTTGCTGGGACAGACATTTGCCTCCACACTAAGTCATGCAAAAATAAGTGCAAAGTTTGCCTTACCAGTTTTCAGTGCTTTCTGTTTTCAAAGGCTCACAGAGAATTACAGACCAATGCTAATGCCATTCAGGATGGTTCATCTCTTTTTCCAAACATATCACATCCTCCTTTTCAACAGCAAAGCATTGCTCTGTGGCAACTTTCCTATGGCTGATGCTTTATGAAATGAATGTGCCAGAAGTGCAATGGAGACAGTTCACACTCCCTCACCTGGCCTGGTTCCTTCAGTTTTAACTGAGTGTGTAAGTTTCAAGGTAGTGGCCACACAGGCTGACCAGTCTTTGAAGCTGTGTTACCTAGGGAATTTTAACTGTTAGCAGACCAAACAGGCTCTGTGAAATTTAACTTCTGATTTTAGAGTGCATTTTTATGTATTAAATACGTGCATTGTAAAGGTATTCCATATCTGAGAGCAGGTATGTTTTTCTCAGATGTGGATCTGAAGGTCATTTTCCACATGGGATATAATTAAAGGCTGACTTCAAACATCCAAATATCTAAAAAGTAGAGGACATTCTTCCTTTTGAACTTTCTTGCAAAGCATAACAAAGTTGCTGATTGGCTTTATGCTGTGAAAAAATGTATCTTCATGAAAAATGGAGGCACAAGGCACTATGGCACCTGTGAACGTGTAGAATCCTAAGAAAATATATGAATTATGTGTAAGCATATATCAAATTTGATCATCAAATACTCATCATATACATTGACATAACAAATGCACAGTTTTTGTTGTTTTGACCACAGACGGCTAAAGAAGTTACAAGTTAGAGTAATAATCTATTAATTCAAAGCGAAAAATTCAGAGATGAATACCAATCTACGAAGAGTAAACTTTTAGTATGGGGCAATAAAAATCTAATGTATGAATACAGATAAAATGTAGATGTACACTCTTGTAAAAATGAAATTTGATGGAAAGCAATAATGCATTTACAGCAGCTGGGAAAACAGAAGAACATTCTCTCATCTTTACAAAAATATCAGTAAGACACTGAGGATTTTCAGGGTGTCAGAATGATTGATTTGACTCCAAATGAAGTCAGTTGAAGTTGCTCCATTTAACTACAGCATTACGTTGCCCGTTTATACAAGTCTTTTTAACTGCAGACTGATATTTTCAAATTTTCTGACTGTCTAGCTGGGATAGAGTTAATTTTCTTCCTAGTAGCCGGTACAGTGCTGTGTTTTGGATTTAGTTATGAGAATAATGTTGATAACACACTGATGTTTTAGTTGTTGCTAAGTAGTGCTTATACTAAGTCAAGGACTTTTCAGCTTCTTATGCTCTACTGGCTGAGAAGGCTGGAGATACACAAGACGCTGGGAGGAGGCACAGCTGGGACAACTGACCCAAACTGGCCAAAGGGATATTCCACGCCATATGACATCATGCTCAGTATATAAACTGGGGAAAGCTGGCAGGGGGGGCTGCTGCTTGGGGACAGGCTGGGCATCAGCCGGTTGGTGGTGAGCAATTGTTTTTCATTTGCATCACTTGTCTTTCTTGGGTTTTATTTCTCTCTCTTCTTTTATTATTTTCCTTTTCATTACAAATTATTATTATTATTATTATTATTACTACTACTACTACTACTACTACTACTACTACTATATTTCCATTATTAAACTGTTCTTATCTCAACCTAGAAGTGTTCTCACTTTTCCGATTCTCTCCCCCACCCTGCAGAGGGAGTGGCGGGGGTGAGCGAATGGCTGTGTGGGACTTAGTTGCCCGCTGGGGGTAAACCGCAACACTGGCAAATAAAAAGTAACAAAAGAAGATGAAATGTATACTATAGAGTGGTAGAAAATAAAGCAAGGAGGAAAAAAAAAAGAAAATTTTACAAGAAATGGGGAAGTAATCAACTCACTGAGTAAATAAAAGCAGACAGAAAATTAGCAAAAACAATTAAATGTCCCTACAGTTAAGCTGTAGCCAATTTGGAAAAAAAAATCAAAGGATTAAATAAGATTTAACTATTTAAATATAAAAAGCAAAAAGCAAGACTAATGTTAAGACTTGCTTCTCCCACATCTTTACTTATCAGTAGACTGTAAGTAGACTTTATGACTCTGTCCTGTGCTTTTTAGAGAAGAAATGAAGAACTGTACAGATAAAAATCACATTCTGAACATCCTTCAGATGTGCTGAACATCCTTCATTATGTGCTGAGAGAATGTGATAACTTATGCTTGTACCTGTCATTATCTTGATGTACTGCCTCTTTAGTAGTGAGAGAACTGTTCTTTACTATGAAATCAAATATATTCCTAGGAAAATAATGAAGTCAGAGAGGCAGAAATTGAAAATAGAGTCTAACTTGCGCATATTATGTAAAACATGAACTAGTAGCTAAGTTATACTCAAGTACAAATGTTTACAGCAGCTGTGATTTTGAGATCTTTAAGGGGTGTGCTTAGAATGCAGTTTAGTCTTCAGCTTTTGTCCTAGGCCAACAGAACAAGTTTCCAATTTGAAACTCATCTTAAGCTCTACCCACAAAATCTAATATTGTCTTCACATGCATGTATCTAAAATATTAAGGTTTAAGAAACTGTCATTATACTAAAAAGAGCAAAGAACACTTCGTACTATCAAGCACTGCCTCTCGTTTTCATTACGTTCCTTTTTGTAGCAGTTCATTACAGAATAAAACTGTCCCTGCCACAGTAAATCTTGAGGAGTTCAAAGCTATGCTGCTCCATAATTACTATGATTAGGCCTCTAACTGCAGCCTGACTTCAACATTTAGGAACTGATGGCTAAAAGTTAAGACTTCTTCTTGCCTTGCATTTAACATATAGTGAATCCTAACAATTAATAAACCTAAGAGTTCACTGAATAGAAAAAAAAATAGCTGCTCTGTGTATTACTAAAGATAGCCTCATTTTCTTAAGCATCTGGAAGTGGCTATAAGCACACTGAAGATAAGACACATTGTAACTCAGAACACATATCTAGACACCTCATATTTTATACAACTCTGCACAAAGGCCTTCTGTCACCACTGAAGTGAAAATTTATTTTCAGAATAGGTCTGTTCTCCAAAAATTTCGTTGTATATATTCAATGTTTTGCTATTTAGATATTATTAATTTCCTACAGCGTGGAGTAAATATTGGTTTTACGGGGCATCAAGTCTAGGCTGCCTTATCCCAAAACACAAGTGATGGTGAGCAGAGTAATTGATCACGTAAGGGTGAACTGAGATGCTTTTATGAATTTTTAGAGGGAATTGCTACAATAAGACTATCATTTATACAGAAGAGGTTTCTCCATTGCTTGTAGTTAATTGTCAGAATGCCAGCAAAGTGTATCACTAAGCCAAATACGGAACGGCTTTTAACGACTCTGGGGCTTTTTTCCCCCCCTATTGCTAGGAGTACCAGCTAAAACTGAGTGACAGATGCAACAAAAGTCAATCAAGTCAATCAAGATAAATCAAAGGGCTGTTAATAAAATAATAAATTAAATTATCACTGAAGATTTACCTAAAGCTAAACTACAACATCTTGGTAGGACAATGTATTAACTTCTCTATTTGAGAAGAACAAAGATGTACATGAAAATGGCATGTTTTTCTCCGTGGCAACCGTTGCCACAATCCATGGAAATATTGTTGCATTTCTGGCAGTTGCTCATTATTACACTGCTGGAAAAATGAATGAACTATTTCCTGTTTGATTGTTTTATGGACAGAAATTAAACTCCATTAAGAATATTTGACAAAAAAAGATATGTCACAATCAAGTTATTTGAAGCTTGATACTCTGTCTTTATCTGCTAATAATTCAAAGTTAACTTTCAGAGGTGTGTGTAAGGAACGACTGAAAAGTGAAAATAACCATTTGTTTCCAATGATCTTTTTGTGCAAAATAGGTAAATAAATTCCAGATAAGTCATCATTCAGATGTTCATTTAATGATCACTAGAAAGAGTTGGAAGTCAAGAGAGCTTTTCTATTATTTCATCTCTTCCACCAAACTCCAAATGTATTTTCAAAAATTCTTGAAATACTGCCTTTGTCTGCCTGATCACAATGGCATCTTGAAGCTCATCCCCTAACAGAGTATCGTCTCAATACCCTGAGAGGCAATGGCCTTTGAAATAGTTTCCAACCTCTTGAAGCTAGTTTCATATAGTAACACAACACCAACAAACGCAACTGCATTTTCTAAATGCTGCATATTGTACAGGTCGTGAGGGAAATATGTTGCTAGCAAATGAAAATATGGCTATTATTTCTTTCACAATGCCAATGTTTTTTCATATTCTAGTTTTAAAATCCTATCCAATACATGTTTGCATGTTGAAGTTATGATGCAATACATAAACTTTTAAAAAATTAGTTACAAAGTCCTGTTAACAAAGGTGAATGAATATACCTTGTTTGTTGCGAGGAACCCTCCCCTCATGCAGATCTTCTGTCATTCATGCGTGACTTCACTGATCTGTTTTTGTTCAGTTTGAAGCCTATACTCATTTTGCAAGTGAGGTGGTTAGGTAAGCTCTGCAGCCCAGGACGGGAGGGCTTGCAAGGCACTCTGCTAATGACATCTGCCAAGCCTGGCTCAGCTTTCCCTCTTTCCCAGACTCTCATTCTGCTTATTGCAGGAGAAAAAGGCAATCACATCCAAAGCAATTCTCCCCAAATTAAGTAGTTCAGTGTAACTAAATAATCACTAAAAATGACAAGGAATGATCTATGTATCAGTAGTTAAAATTATTTAGTTTTCTTGAGGTTTAAACATAGCTTCTGGCTGCTAGAAATCATCATCCGTTCAGATCTTGTATAGAGAAATATTTTAATCCATACAATAGAAATATTTGGATAGATATGATGTTTTAGGAGACCATGAGAATGATAACAAAGGATAGAAATGATTGTCCTTGCTACTGACTCTCCATTTAAAAAGAAAGATTAGAAAGATCTACCAAAACCAAAAATTAACATCAAAGGTTACTTGTTTGAAATAGATGTCTGATATAGTGTGATACCTTGTGTAGAAAAAAACCCCACCCTATCTATTCAGAGGAAATAACATGCTGAGTGTATTGAAAATGAACAAAGCCAATCTTAAAAAAAGGGAAATGAAAAGAATCTAGCTTCCCCATATTAAAAGGCAGAAGGACAGAATCTATACTATTGTTGATTTGGCGATGGTAAAATCAGGGAATGACTGCAAGAAACTATTTTTGAGGATATTTTGTTTGAGGATATTTTTTGGCCTTGCAAACAGTCTTAAAACATCTCTAGATCTAGATCATCAATGTTACAATCTGAATGCTTCTGCACTAGAGAGTCCCAAGAATTAACCTTAAAACAAGTTATTTCATGACGATCGGGCTGTAGCACGACACAGGGTTTTCACACAGGCTGAGAAGAAAGAAGAAATCTAAAAGAATTCTAAATGCACTTGCCTCAGAGGGACCTCAGGAGGTCCATTCAGTCTGTCCTATATGAAGTAAAATAAATATACCTGAATCCATATTCTGCAAGCTGTTTGGCTACCTCCCTTTTACAATAATCTGTAGTGAAAAAGATTTTATAAACTCTCCCCAAAAACTTTTTTCCTGTTTATAATTAGCCTTGCAGGCGGAAAACTTTTCTTAATAACTAAACATCTAAGATAATTGTATTTTACCAGTCCCCTCTCTAAACAAACCAACCAAGAAACAAACATAGACAACGACTGACTGACCATTTTTAGTAAACTTGTCTTATAGGGAAACTTGTGTCCTCTTTTAGTGTCTTCTTTTCTGGACCTAGTAAAACTTGATCTTTTGACTCAGTCCTTACATGTCAGTATACCAAATAGCTTACATTTCTTGTTAGGCTCTTTTTAAATCCCTCTGCTGCCAGTCTCTAC
>VYZW01006429.1:0-11336 GCA_013401315.1 Balaeniceps rex | reverse complement strand
GTATTGGCAAGTAGAGCAAACTAATTATTCCACACTGTAACAATGATTCTGTTAATACTATCTAGAAGAAATTTTTTCCCTGTCTTTTCTTCTCATGTTAATCTAACACTTGGGTATATGGGGGAGTGCAGTCTGCACATTCCCCAGTTTCATCTCAGCAGAGTCCCAAGTGTCTGACAAGATCTTGAAAAAGATGTGAAGAAGGATAAATAATTAATACATTTGTGGATAAAATATCTTTAAAATTTCCTGTTACTTTTCTCCTTTGAATGCTTGTCCATGTATGGATTCGCAGTGCGGGTGACTTTTTTTTTCTTTTTCTTTTTTCATTTTTTATTTTAAGAAGAATTCTTTGGAAAAGATCTTAATGGAGATATCACTCAGCAAGGCACCTGCAATAGTATTGGCTCTGGTGGAATATACTTTGATCAATGAAGGAAGATCCACTTGGGCATAAGATATTTTAACACAGTCCCTGATCCAGTTTCTCTTTGTGCGAAGATCTCTAACTATTGATCCAAACAGCCACCAAGGNGCAAAGGGTTTATGCCTGATCCAGTTTCTCTTTGTGCGAAGATCTCTAACTATTGATCCAAACAGCCACCAAGGTTTTCAGAACAGTCAGCTCCTTTGCAGAAGGAGGTAATTCCTGCTATTTAATACCTGTAATCAGGCATAAACCCTTTGCTGACAAAGGAAGAGTAGACAACAGACTGTTTGCCAAAGCAGAAGTTTATATAAAAAAAAAATCCAGGAGCTCTGTGCAGTCAACAGGCTGTAGCTTATCACTCAGTTGTTGCCTACATCAGATGGTTAACCTGTCTTTGGATGGTTGAGCTTTATGGGATTTTTTTCTTACAGCCTCTTCTTGCTGCATTTCAGGCAAATCTCAAGAATTTTTTTTGTGCTCCTTCAATAAAAAACTTTCCTGCACGGCAGGTACATGCATTCTTTAGCAAGCTATGTTCTGCCCTCTTGACCTTATTTGCTAAATTCATGGAATATACTATTGGACATAAATTGTAATCTAGTTAGTCAGTCCAAACAGCATGAGAAAAAACTCAGTGTCTTATTTCTGTTCTGAAAAAAACAATGTCTATGTTGCGTTCTCACTTCACACAAGTGCAATTTTGGTACAAGCCTTTTCAATATCAGACACTCAAAAAATAAGTTGGAGATTTATTGCAATGATACTGAAGATTGAGCCTATGCAGAAAAAGCAATGACTTAAGCTCAGAAATGTGAAACTAGGAAAATGAGAAAAAAAAGAAAAAAATTGATGTCTGGATTCCATCAGACTTGGATTAGTACCAATTCAGTTATTTCACCTTAGGTAGAAACTGGGATAAATTGTGACAGAGATCTTATTCATAAAGGAAACAATGTAAGAGGGATTGATTACCACCATGTGAATATCCTACTTGCTAGCAGAAGAAATAACCTCCAGAAAAACTGTCTTCACAGACAGAAAGAGTAACGAACAATTTCCAACTGTGTAGAGTATCAAGTTTAATTCTGTGGAGAAATAAGGTTTCTTGTTAGCAGGAATAGCTTCACAAATCCCTAATAATCCAGTGAGAATATCAATGAAATGAAATGAGGTGGAAAGAAAGGAAAAGGAAATGGCTGACACAGGAAAAAGAATTTAAGGCTCTGTCCTGGTTTCAGCTGAGTTAGAGTTACTTTTCTTCCTAGTAGCTGGCATAGTGCTGTGTTTTGGATTTAGTATGAGAAGAATGCTGATAACACACTGATGTTTTAGTTGTTGCTAAGTAATGCTTAGACTAGTCAAGGACTTTCTTTTTCAGCTTCCCATGCTCTGCCAGGTGCACAAGAAGTTACCCTAAACTTAATTTTAGCACCTGGAGGCAGAGGTCTGTGGCAATCAGCGGGCCGTACAAGCTAATAGGTATTAATAAAACCAGTGATGATCTAGTGATGCTCTTTCCCCTAGCTGGTCCAGGGGCCAGCTATTGCAGTTGGGATTTAGAGGATCTAAATTGGTGTTGTGGCCTGTTTTATGGTACCAAGGACAGAACCTCTGGAAACTGTGGTGGTGTGTTATAATTAACAGAGTGAAGAACTGAATCAAATCTGCAGTTACACAGCTCTACTCCTGAGCCTAATTGACCATTTTCTTTGGCAGCCAAGATCCTTGCAACAAAAAAACCCATGCTCTGTAACAGTTGTTTCAATTGTAAGAAACTGCACTTGCTCCATTTATTGTCTTTTCAGAAAGACGTGGACAACTATGTTATGGTGTTCTCTCTTCAGTGCAGAGCAGACACTAAAATCAAGCAGGAGTATGCGTATAATTGATCTCACTACAATATTTATAGCTAACCACTAATTTGGATCTTACTTTTCAGTGGTTAAGAAGAGAAGGATCTCATACCCAGAAAACTCCAGTCTTCTGGGGCCTTTCTCCAGGCTCTTACTGCCCTGTGGCCATTTTATTTACCAGTGCCATTATGAAAGTGGTAAAGGACAGGCATAAAAAGAAACATACCTTCTGCCTGCAAAAGGTGTGATATTTTCTGCTCATTCTTCCTGCTATTCTGGGAGTCTGGGTTTGGTAGATGCTGAATACTAGATTCTTAACCACTTTATTAATGAAGAAGTTTATTTTATCTCCAGTAAAAAGTGAAGGATAGCCATGTGAGTGGCTCTTTAACTTACTCTTTCCTAAATTTGGAGTCATCTTCGAGTAATTTTGCGAAGCTTGGAACTGTTTCTTTCCAGATAAGGGGCACTGAGTTTTCAACCCTGAACAACCCTGTGTGGTGGTGTTGAACAACACAAGCAGTCCCTTTCTAGGGGAAAGGTATGAAAGCTGGAAACTTACCAAATAGTATCCACATGTTTCCGGTTTCTGTTCAACAGTTATACTCAAAGTTAGAGCCCAAACATGGCTCTACTGTGACAGTGGAAGCTTATTTTTTGGCATGAACCTGTCTCAGCCAAACAGCATTTTGCCTTGAAATCTGCCTTTCTCAAGGTCCCAGGCAGTAAAAGAAAACATACCTTGCCTTTGCAGCGGAAGAGGAACTCTGACAGAATCTGAAGATAGCCCTCTTGCTGGAGCCAGCCCTGGAAATGGAGAGTGAGCTTTAACAACTCAGAAATACATAGCATGAGCCAATGAACTTAATAGTGTCTTGTACTGGAGGGGTGAGCTTTTGATAGCTCAGAATCAAGAAGAAGGAAAGAAGATTTTCATTTAGACTTCCTGCCTTCGATTTTTATAAGGGAGTCACCATTACTGCAGTTGGGGTTGGCACCGGGGTCATTGGCAGGGTCATCCTAGCATTGGCAGGGACATGTTCTTGCTGTTTGCATTCATGATGGTCCCCAAGTGCAGAAATCCACAGACCTCACTGCCTGCTGCACAGCAGACTGTTCTCTCTCTGATGGATTGTCTGATGTCTCCTTTCTAGCAAAGTACTTGTTGCTTTTTATTTATTCTGATCTTGTGAATATCAGACGCATTTTGAATTC
Source organism: Balaeniceps rex (assembly GCA_013401315.1). NCBI lineage: Eukaryota > Metazoa > Chordata > Aves > Pelecaniformes > Balaenicipitidae > Balaeniceps > Balaeniceps rex. Next base: position 7,838 of record VYZW01006429.1, on the reverse strand, counting down.
TCATCTTGCTTTTTGAATTAGCGACTCCTCTTAGACTGGCATTTTCTGCAAATGTTACAAACATATTCTTGATTCTTTCAAGCTGTTAGTGAAAATATCAATTAGAACTTGGCCCAAGCCAGATCCCTACAGGTATCCGTCTGAAATATCTTCTCAGCTCATCAGTGAACCATTACTATCTACTCTAAGAGTACACACTGAGCTGGGAATTTGGCTTATGGCCATAGTACCTAACCTGATCTTCCAGATGTTACAAATGTCATGTAGGCTAGTGCCAGCAAGCTTACTGAGATCAAAATGTATCACGAGTGTTGCTTCATCCTTATCGTCTAGGCCAGTTATATTGTCAAAAAGAAATTGCAACGATCAGAAACAACATGTGTTCTTTACTGTTGTTGTCATTCAGTTGCTTATAAATTGATTACTCAATGATTTGAGAAGGGAAGTTGAAGCAATAGATCTATAATTCATCATCTATGCTTTTTTCCATTGATACAGTTTCCTTTTGGAGCCTAAAATCCCTGAAATATCACACCCTAACCATTTCTTCAAGAATAATTGTGAGATAGTCTTGATTACTTATCAGGTACTCCAGGATGAATTTTATCATTCTCTGCACATTTGAACCTCTTTAACTTACCCTATCCAAAGCCACCCTCCATACATTTTGTAGAACTGTGCCCTACATGATGTTTTCCAATAAATAATTAGGTACTTAGTCCCACATTGCTGCCATCCTTTGGTTGCTGCTGTTGCCTCATCAAAAATTTCATCTACAGCTTCTTTTTGATAAGGACATTTCTTTTGTTCTTTCTCCTTTTATCTTCACCCAGAGAAACGCAACAAATTTGCCTCTCAACTCTTTCTCAACTTCAGAGAGTGACTTCAAAGCTTTCTTGATCTACAGTGTAATATTGGTTTCCTTTTTTCCTGTTCGTGCTTCCTGAATAAACTATTTCTATTTTACCAGCCTTCCAATTCTATTGATTTGTTTCACTAGCTTTCTGTGATTTTGAATAACCAAGTTTTTTGGTTGTAAAGCAAGATTTCAGTTCCTTTCTCTTCAGTTCCTGTGCCGTTTTGAGTTGATGTGTAAGTTATGTGTTCAAACTGACTTCTTGATTTAAAGACAGCAGAAGAAAACATCTTTATACCTCAATACAAGAGCAGTGTTGTGGAGTAAGCCATATCGCCTCCATGAGGCTGCATGATCACTGATACTGAGGTGCAACATTAGCAAACTTGGCATGACCAAGCTACCTTTCTTGAAGGTTCACACTAAGGAGGCAGCCTTCTTCTCAGAGGTGATATTTCAGGCTGGCAGATGGTTGTCTTGTCTTCTAGCAGGGTGATTATGAATACTGCTGTTGTTGCCTTTAAATGGTGATTTTGAATGCCTTAGCTTTAGGGAAATCTCATCATTAGGTGCTCCTTCATTTTGCAGACCCACAATGGTGTGATAATTTTGGGGCACCAGGGAGAGGAGATTATGAGGCAAGTTCTGATAGTTTTACCATAGGACTCTCAGGCCAGCTGATCTCTACCATCTTGTTTACTCATTTCTGCCCATTTATTGAGTCCTATAGTTTTTCTCAGTGAAATGATCTACTCCAACAGTTCAGTCTAGCTTCCTGAGAGAATCATAGTGCGAACGTTTAAACGTCCAATATGTCCCACCTGAATTCATTCTGTTGGTTAGTTCACTAAAATCTGATGAAGTTCAACATTAGTCTCCCTGAGCATGGTATGCACTCAATTAGTAACAATGCTGGAAATACTTTCATTGTACTCAAAATCCTGTTACAGTCAAAAGGGAACATGCCATACATATGAAGCCATGGATTTGTTGATAAACTAATTGAAATCTTGACAGTCTAATCAAAATATATCAAACAGTTATTATTCATTAGGCCAGTTAAGAGCACTACTAACATGTATAGTCCAAATTAATACAGCAAAGCCTCATTAAGACTAATATCCCTAAAACAGTTACGCAAGAAAACCTCCAAATATCTACTCCTTTTCTTGGGTATTGTGCTTACCCTTGCAATGTCCTAGTGGGTACTAACATCAGTAGTGATCACCTTCCTCAAAGAGAGAGACCATGGGTGACACAATGAGCAGTCGTCATCCCAAATTCTTCACCATGGGACTTACAATGTTTATAGGTGGGATCCCTTCCTCCTCAGCCTCAAAGTCAACTAGGAGCTATTTTTATATATTGTCTTGTCACAGTGTCCCTTCTTCTCACTGCTTCCCTGTCGAAGTTAGTTAGCCACATGCTACACTTTCCCCAGTGCTGTTGCCCCAGAGGGACTGTTTGTCCCCCAGAGACTACATGTACCCTGCAGTGGCTAGTCTTCCCCCAGCCCTCTGCCCCAGGCACCCCCAGAGTGAAGCCAATGCAGGGAAGGCAACAGGCACACGGCCCCCTGGCAATTGCTGCCATGGCTAAATCCAGCTCCTGCCTCAAGACAGGCAAACAAGTCTTGAGACCCTGCATTGGCAGCTCTGAACCAAGCTTGTGCTTATTAGTAATGATAAAGACTTATTTATTGCACTTTTTATTATTCATTGCAGTTTGCCAATAGAGAGTCTCATCAGAGCACTGGTAATCTGCTTTCCTGTTTTTAATCTGCTAAGTGTGCGCTTGCAGCCCAGAAGGCCAACCGTATCCTGGGCTGCATCAAAAGAAGCGTGGCCAGCAGGTCGAGGGAGGTGATTCTGCCCCTCTACTCGGCTCTGGTGAGACCCCACCTGGAGTACTGCGTCCAGCTCTGGAGCCCTCAGCACAAGAAGGACATGGAGCTGTTGGAGCGAGTCCAGTGGAAGGCCACGAAAATAATGCGAGGGCTGGAGCACCTCTCCTGCGAGGACAGGCTGAGAGAGTTGGGGCTGTTCAGCCTGGAGAAGAGAAGGCTGCGGGGAGACCTTATTGCGGCCTTTCAGTACTTAAAGGGGGCCTATAGGAAAGATGGGGACAGTCTTTTTAGTAGGGCCTGTTGTGACAGGACAAGGACTAATGGTTTTAAACTAAAGGAGGGGAAATTTAGGCTAGATATAAGGAAGAAATTTTTTACAATGAGGGTGGTGAAGCACTGCAACAGGTTGGCCAGAGAGGTAGTGGAGGCCCCATCCCTGGAAACATTCAAGGTCAGGTTGGACGGGGCTCTGAGCAACCTGATCTAGTTGATGATGTCCCTGCTTACTGCAGGGGGGTTGGACTAGATGACCTCTAAAGGTCCCTTCCAACCCAAAGCATTCTATGATTCTATAATTCTATGAAAAGTTATCCAGACAACTCCTACTTCAGCACATCAGGGAGGAGTGTGCTTCAACCTCAATGCCACATCTAATATGTTCTCTCTTTAAAGTAGTTTTGATGCTTTCATTGAGTATTGCTGTTTATAATGATGGATCCCAGTCTGCTGCCCTTACCTATATGCCTAAACCAAACCTTAAAGATACAACTGAAATCCAAACCGACGGTGAGTCTAAGGAGAGATACATTTGTAAGATGTTTGTAAGATCAGGATCAAATTTTTCCAAGGAGCTAATGACTTCAAATTTAGGGGTATAATCTTATGGTCATCTAAAAATGATACAATGATTGTCTGAAGTCTTTAGTCCAGTATCATGAACCAGTAAGTGCCCTTAATCGTCTCACTAAAATGAGTTTTAAGGACGCTAAACATTTTACTATATCAGGTCTTTAATCTTTTGTTTTGGTGATTTCACAGGCTGTGGGTTTTGTGAGAGGTTTTACTACGTCAGAATATGAGTTTGAAAGTTTTATATGTAATTGAAAGTGAAGAGTCAAGGTACAAAGGTGTATGTACAACTTGAATAAAACTCAAAATATGATTTATAAGTCCCTAACTTCTGAAGGTTTGGCACCAGAGTACAACTATCACAGGTGAAACTGTTTCTAAATGTCCAAGCCTGCAACCGTGATGGCAGTATTACACTTGTTTCAAGCATATTATAAATCAGGGCATTATGCCATCATTGTGGAAACCTGGATCCCAATTTTAAATTCTCTGTACTGTAGATAGCAATTCTAAGAACTGCTTTGACCTCTCAAATTCTTCTAACATACTTCATGCCCTAAATCTAAATGAAGTGATATATTTTTTAGGTCTAAATGCAACACAGCTTAAAAACATTTCAGTGGCAACCGTTGGTGCCAAAATAGAAACAGAAAAACTATCATGCCTCAAACAGATGGAGATATCCATCAAATGGTTTAAATATTTATACTGAAATACATGTAAAATCTATGTATATTTTAGCAAAGAGTAGTCAGGCAATGCAGTTTCATTTAAGAGCTGTATAAGGCAGAGGTTCAGTTTTATGGTTGCTCTTTGACTAATGAGTTGTTTTCATATCATGCTGCTTTTCTAGGTTGCATGCTCTTAAAAAAAACTTAAAAATGAATTTACCTCTATAAATAATCTCATTCATTTCAAGATGATTCTTTTCAGGTCTTACTTTCAAGAAGGTTTACTCAGGTAAATAACACTTAAGCTTATGCGTAACTGTCTGCAAGATCAAGGACTGATAAAACTGTATGTAAATCCTAGCCTACCCTGTGGCAAAGGCACGCATTCCTCTTTCGCTATAGCAAAAGCAATTTAAAAATATTGTGGAGTCATAGAATCATAGAATCACAGAATGCTTTGGGTTGGAAGAGACCTTAAAGATCATTTAGTTCCAGGCAGGGATGCCTTCCACGAGATCAGGTTGCTCAAAGCCTCATCCAACCTGGCCTTGAACACTTCCATCTTAGGGAGAGTTAAGAAACCCATGGTTTAGATACAATATCCAAAACCACCACTCCCCAGGTGTGCTTCTGATTGCCTTGAAAGTTTGCTGTATTATTCTTTTCTCATCTTGCAGACTGACCACTTAGGATGGTTTGCCATCTCCTCTCCTGTCTCAACCACATGGGAAAGCAGATGGAGGTCCAGCGAGGCCCTGGACCACAAGTAGAACCAGAGCAGATTTGGCACAAGCTCACATGCAGCTTTCTCACTAAATGTCATTGCAAAAACTCCTTTTAAAAATGCTGGAAGAAAATACCAGCATGGCTATAGCACTTGCCTAAGGGCTTATGCTCACCTGAGTTGGAATTGGTTTGAGCTCACACTTCTCAAGACAATTTCCTGTGGTTCTGGAGAGCTCTGAATGGTCAGGCTGCTTCACAATAGCAGCTGTGCTACTACTTGGGAAAGGGCATGAAAGACTTTTCAAGATTCATGGCATCAAGCAGAATAACGGTCATGAGAGCCTCCATCTGTAATCTACTAATGAAGCAACTTGCTTTTGCAATTTGCATTAAGTAGTTCCTGAATAAAAATTAATTAGGGAATGCTCCTAAGATACATGAGATATCTGGTTTGAATCCTGGGTGGCTCAGGAGGGGAAATGTTCTATTTCTAACAGTGATATGAAGGATAGGTGGAGGTAATCAGGCCTTCTTTGGATGCTCTTTAAGAAAAAATTGTTAATAGTGTTCAGTTACATTTTCCAGGTTAGGAGCTGTAACACCATTGTGGTTTAAATTTCACCCTAAGATTTAAGCATTAGATGTTGCAAGTCCTAGCTTGCTAGAATGTGGAAGCTCTTCTTCGCAAATGTTGCTATGTTTATACCAAATATTACCACACAGCTCTGTATCTTATGCATAAATTATGTTATTATGGAAAAATGGCACAATACCTTATTGCTACTGAACATATGTATATATATGTATTATATATATGTGTCTGTATATGATATATCTATGCATATATATATATATCAGCTAGAGAAACATCATGATGTAACTGTTTATAAGAGTGGCAAATCAGGCCAGCTTTAGACTGTAAAAATAAACCTTTACTCAATTTGCTCATTAGTAATACACTTGTTAATTGTCAGGTTTTAATATTAATCATCACCAATACGTATGCAAAACTCTTTGTCTTTTGACAATCACATTCTAAATTAGTTGTGAGTATATAATACCATGGAGCAGCTGCCATATAGTTAGTACTGATGGGTACAGTCCTTGGTGGTTCTTAGTTGCAGAGGTCCTGCTGATCAGGCCTGAGATATAGTCAACAAGAGAAGTCAGAACTGAAGTGACATTATCTTCCTTCAGTTCCTCCAGTTCTCCAGTTCTCCTCTCTGGTGCATGATGTATTTATGTTACTGTCCTCCCATCAAAAGAGGAAGGGGGTCCTCCTTTGCTCCTGTACTGTTTATCTTGTTCTCTTTGTCCTTGTGTATTTGGAAGGATGTCCCTTGTGCTTATCTTGTTATCTGTCTGGCAACTTTAGTTGTCTGGATGCCTTTTATGTGCAACTAGACCTAGCTTTGTTCGCCTCTTTGGTGATTATGTTACTCACACATTTAAGTAAAATTGTGTCTGGCTATGCCATCACAGTGTTATAAATACATACTACTGTTAATTATAACATTTACTAGTTTAATATAGTATAGCTAATGTTAATTATATCCTGATTAGTCCATTTATAATTTATCGGTGTCACAGGTCTCTGTACTGGCTACAATCTCCTTATTTGTCTCGAGTTAATTATTTTCACTTAATTTTTTTCAGTCTACTCTGAAAAAATGTGGCACAAATCCTTCAGGATGAGAGAGCTTTTATGGAGGGAGACCTCCACTTTCTGACTGTCTGCAGAGATGACTCAGTCTCTTTTACCCAGTGAGCTGGCCATGGCAAAACAGCTTTGCTTTTGCTGTCATTAGTTACAGTGTGACACTCGAAGACAAAGATGCCATTTCCCAACTACTAAGTGACTGTATCACTGTCTGTATGGAAGGAAGTATTAAGTTCCCACCAGGATCAGCACGTTGGATATTAATGCCTCTAATGCTGAAGTGGTTTACTTCGTTCTTTAATCAAACAGCCAAGAGAAAACATGATTATATAGGACAAGTCTGAATGGCAAATTAAACAAACCTCTTTAAAGGTCTTGTTTTGCAGCTGGAATGTTGCCTGTTCTAGCTTAAAAGCATTTTGCCAAGTACTTAAGGTGTTAAAAATTTACAAACCAGGAAGGATGTGTATTTTCTTGGCAAATGTCCTCTGGATCTACTTCAGCTGTCCTTCTCTTAACTGTCACTCCAGAGTAACAGTACTTTGATAGTTCTCAAAGTGTATATTTTGCTATCAGAGGTGAATAAATGTTGTCAGTTATTTCTGGGTCCAGATGTATTTCCTGCTTATGTGTTCTGAGTTGTTAAATTGTAGTGAATAGTGAGGCTTATCCGAAGCAAGGACTCGGTAAAAAATGAGAAGTAAATCAAATTTTGCTTCAGTTTTATAAATGGTTACTCAGTGAGAACCAGGAAAGAAATCAATTTTGTAAATATTACCCAGTTGTTGAAGTGCAGCTTTCTCACACCCCTGTGATCATGGCACACAGACTGCCTAAAGAACAAGCTGTTGTGGAGCCATTGATCTTACATAGTTTTTGATGACCCTGAAGTATTTATTTGGACTTTACCTAGTTTACTTCAACAGAATTTCTACCTTGGGAAAGAATGAGTGGCTCTGAGGAGACTCTTTTAAACACCAGCCCTGAATGACATTTTTACCAAAGCAAACCAAGTGAATGACAATGAAATAATTCAGTCTGGGAACAACCCACCATTCGGTTCTTCCATGACTGACCTCCTGTGTTAAGGTGGGACAGTGAGTGTGTCTGCCCCGGAGAGGAGAATTAGCCTGTATTGAGGTTGTTGTGGCCACAGTTTTAAACTCTCAATACTTAAAAGCTGGCTTGGACTTTGGCTGCAGCACAGCCAAAGTCTTGCAGAGATGAGCT
>VYZW01006426.1:0-10782 GCA_013401315.1 Balaeniceps rex | reverse complement strand
CTGGGACTGGCTGATTGCCTACAACGTCTTTGTGATCACAATGAAGAACATCCTCTCGGTAAGTAGCTGCTGCCTTTCCTCTGCCCTGAGCACTTTTGTGGTTTCATTGGAAGTGTGCGCAGTGTGTTGAGTGGTCATTAAAAATCCTTTTTCAGGACCACAGCCTTCTGCAAGCACAAAGCAGGCTCCATTTTAATTCAGAAACTGCAAGTGCATATCGAGGGAATGGTAATGCATATACATTATAGGAAAATGTGCACCCTTGTATTCAGTCGGACTCTGTGAAAGCTCACAAGCTATTTTGAAAGGGCCAGGTTCTGGTTTCTTTGCTTAGTAAAGTCTCTGCTTAGAAGTCTTGTGAAAATCTCAGTGGAGTGAGAAATGAGTAAGAAGTGCAAGATTAGTCATACCGTCAATAAATAGTGCACATTTAATTAAACCTTTTATTTGAAACTAGAATTTTCAAGCCTAGTACTAGATGCAATTGTCACGTGATGTGATGTAATGTTATTAGTGAAGCTGACTACAAACTTACAAACTGCATTCCCGTTTCCTTTAGAACTAGTGTGACATTCAGGTGAAAACAGGTATATTTGATAATTAAATGTCAAATTCTTCTGCAAAATATTAAAGGTTTTCTTACATTAATTAACTCTTTAGAGTGGATTTTTGCAGTGGCACTGATAGGTGATTGAGACAAGCCAGTAATTTAAATCTTTTTGAAAGATAAATTTAGATTTATTCCTGGCAATTGCTTTTCAGCTTTGAACACTTTTAGTGCTGGACTGAAAAGAGCAGACATTTTTCTTTTTACATTTATATAAGTCACTGTACTGAAATAAAATTGATTTATGGGTGGTTTGAATTTGCAAATGTTCTAAATGCTTACATATGTGCTTCATTTTGTGCTTGGGAATTCAGTGGAGGTACGCGTGTGTTAAGCTTGTCCATGTATGTTTGCAAGATTAAGTAAGTCAGTGATTTATAAAAGTTGCTTAGCTGTCGCATTGCATCGCGTGCCAGACATATCACTTTCTCTGCAAAAACACGAACAAATGCCACATATCTCCTATTTCACTGATAATCAAAAGAACAAATTCTTGCTATTTAAAAGTGATGTGTGTCACTGGTAAAGGCACTCTTCTAGTCTCTGTTTTACTAATGAGATATAATACAGCCAGTGGCAGTCACAATATTCTCATGTACTATAAAGAGGTGCAATACTTTATCTTTGTTTCTGCTATGTTTTGTTATATGAAACTGTTCTTTCACTTTCCAGATAGGAGCATGTGGCTACATTGAATCATTGATTAAGAATAGTTGCTGGTTGATTCAGGCATTTAGCCTGGCTTGTACAGTTAAAGGCTACCGTATTCGTAAGTATAGCTGACTTTTCTTCATAATTTTCTATAAATAAAGAATCACCTTCAAAATTTTCTACCATATTTAAGTTGTGCCCCCTCCTGACATACTACCTTGTGAAAATATCATACCTGCAAGTTCAGATGATACAGCTTGGTCCTGTATTGACTAGCAAGAAAGAATATTGAAAATATTTCATAGAACCGAAGGAGATACATACACCAAGAGATCTATCAACACGCCTGCACAAATACCAACAACCAGCATTTGCTGTAAATGAACAATTTGGTGATACCGGCGCTTAACACAGTTTCCCTGTATATGCAGGTGATGTGATACTTGAGGGTATGGTTTCACTGTACAGCTTGAGCTAAAATGTCAGCTCACCATCACTGCAAGAAGAGGGCACCTTTTCCCAGCTGCAGACTCCCACTCCTCCCTCTGTGCCAGGCCTTACGTTCAGTTGCTCAAAGTAAAGTAAACCAGTTCAGCTCATTGAAATGGCAAGAGGCTAAGCCAGCATAAAAGTGTTAATTTCTTGCAGGCATAGAGAGTTTAGGCAATTTTTTTTTTTTACGCTTATGCTCATGTTTGTGGTGATAACCGGGAGAGAATGGATAGTGTATGTGGATGGAGGTGAGAGAAGGGAGGAATGAAGTACGGAGAGCAAGACACTTCACCTCTCAGTGAGCTATTAATTTGGCTCCACTTTGTCCTGACACCCTGGGTTAACACTTGAAAACACCTGATTTTTTTCAGTGGTTTTTGCTGAATTTAAAGGACTGTTTCATCCTAGTGAGTCTGCAGCAAAGTTCTGAATTCCTGTCTTCATGTCTGGTCCTAATAGATAAGTGGGGAGTAGGGGAAAAGAAAGGAAATATGAAGATGCAAATTCACAAGATCAATGGTGCCCAGTTGTTCTTGTATTATTCAAAACTTTTTGAGCAGCAACAGAAACTTTGACACAGGTTTCTGACTCCCCAGGGAATGGGCACAGCAGGCTTTGAAGCTCTTGGAGCTTGACCTTCCAGACCTACTAGACTGGCTTGCTTGATTGTAAAGCCAGTTTCGAGCCAGAGTCTGTCCCTTGAGTCCTTCTGCTCCCTTCTGTAGGACAGCATAGGCCATTTAGTTTATAGTCTAGCTCCACAAAACCCAGTTTTAATTTTTTAATATCCCCAAGAGAACTGTCTTTTAGAGAAGAAAGAAAGAAAGAAAGAAATAGCCCAAGCCAAAATCTAGAGGTAGGAGAAATGGGATTTCCTCTCTGCCTGTCTCCTCCTACCCCAAAGGAAGCAGTTTTGTGGTTTCAAATATTTGTTCTCTTATGCAATGGAAAGAAACATTGAACTGAGCTGTGGAGAGGCAAAATAAAAATATTAGGTGGTGGCAGTCAAAAAATTATTTTGACAAAAATAAACCACTTCTTTCTCATGTTGATAGTGTTCTTAATAGAAAAATGAGACAAAAAGTCACTTTGAAATGAAAAAAAAAAAGAAACATGCCATTTTAGAAAATACTGAAATCAAATATTTCAGGCTAACAAAAAATACTTTTTTCTCAATCTTTGTTTTAAAGTACTTATTACGATAGGGAGAATTTGTTTGCAAATGGTTCACTTTTGCTGAATTCTCAGTTTTCATGGGATATCACATTGTTGGAAGCTTTCCAGTTTGCTGTAAAAGAAAATATGGTGTACTTCAAACGGAAATGCATGTCACTTTTCTTAAGAAAAATCTAATTAAAGGACCTCAGTTGAAATAATTTCAAAGGCTAAGATTATTTAACTGATTAAACATTATAAAAGAATATTTAATATACGCTGATGGTGTCTTTTTCCAGCAACCAACACTCTAGATTGTAAACTGCCCAGTGGAGAAGCAGGAATCATCTGGGACAGTATATGTTTTGCTTTCCTGCTGCTGCAAAGAAGAGTCTTCATGAGTTACTACTTCCTTCATGTGGTTGCAGATATAAAAGCTTCTCAGATCCTAGCATCAAGGTAACGTAAAGTTTTAAAAAATTAAATGAAACAGCTCAAGCCTCTCAGGGCTACAGTACTTATTTGTTTATGATAGGTAGTACCAAAAGAGTCCTGGTATTTAACATTGCTTTAAACAATTCCTGCTAAATTCATAATTGCGAACCTAACTCTGACAAAGCACACTGAAGAAACATATTAATTGAGAATCTGACGGAAATCTTTCCTACCAAATGCAAGTCCCAACTTTCCACCTGCTGGTGTCCTAGCCTTTATTAAAAGCTGTGAAAGTTGATGTGTGTTGCAGCATGCTCTCAACATCAATCTGAGAGTGAATGCCAGAGTTTCTAAGCCTTGGAAAGAAAACACGCTGCTATCAGAGCCTGTTTGAGACAATGGGCCTTAGAAATCACAACTCCAAAAATGTCGCATGAGGAAAAATACAGGAAAGTTATGACATCTGGCTCGGGAAGACCATCAGGAAGACACTCGGGAAGTGTCACATCGCTGAACACTGACTAGGTGTGGCAAGGAGGTATCACCCTCTTTGGGCTTATACTTTCCCACAAGCATCCACTCAGCTATCACTAGCGCAACCATTCTTCTGTTTTTTAATAAGAAGGCAGATCAGGAATTAAATTCTGGTTTTCATTTCAGTAAGATTTCTAAGGAATTACTTTTGTCAATATTGGATTAAATGTATTGTGGCATTTTTTTTCCCTGAAAAACATATGGACATTAATTTCTGTCTGTGTTTGAGGGCAAAATTTGGCTCGCGTGTCCTGAAAAGAAGTATTTTTTATCTTCTTCTTTTCCCCCCTCCAGGGATTACTTTAAAAAGGGGACATGTTTAGCTGCCCCTACTGAACAAAATTCACCACTCTAAACAGGGCTACCAAACAATCTATACCTCCATCCCATATTGCCTCTCTCAGACTTTTGCTCTGGAGTGAATTTCACTGCTGATGCCCAAGATTGCTGGATACTGCCTTTTTGTAGCTTTTTTGTACGCTGTGTTCACAGTGAAAATAGCACAAAGCAAAATTATGAGTATCAAAATGCCTCCTAAATTGGTAGGTTTGCATCCAGAAGGAAAGAACAGACTCATGTAAATGGCACTGGGCTGGGTTGAAAGAAACATGTTTGGTTCCTACTTCCAGCTTTGTGTCTTTTGGTAAGTTACTGAACCTACCCAGGCTTGAGCTCTCCAGCAGCAAAAGTTGAGACATACTGGCCTGTATCAGGAGCTTTTTAAAGATAAGTGTATTAATGACCAGGAAGTGCTGAGATATCACAGGAAGGAGGGTAATACAAATAAAGTGATACAATTAATTTTTTTATCTAGCTGCTTGCCTTGCTAAAATCCAAGCTTTGACTTTACATGGACAATGCAGAAGGTCAGGTTTGGATTCAGACAGTATGGTCTGAGCCTGTCTTCTAGTTAAAGTCAATATTGTGAAATACAAATTCCTCACCTAAATAAGATTAAATCGTAATTCAAATGATAGCTATGAAGATCCAGCGACAATTTTCAATAGTCCGTAAGAATTTAGTGGTCAACGGCTCGATGTCCAAATGGAGACTGGTAACAAGTGGTGTCCCTCAGGGGTCCGTACTGGGGCCAGTGCTGTTTAATATTTTCATCAACGACATAGACAGCGAGATCGAGTGCACCCTCAGCAAGTTTGCAGATGACACCAAGCTGAGTGGGGCAGTTGACACGCCTGAGGGACAGGATGTCATCCAAAGGGACCTGGACAGGCTGAAGAGGTGGGCCTGTGCGAACCTCATGAGGTTCAACAAGACCAAGTGCAAGGTCCTGCACCTGGGCCAGGGCAACCCCTGCTATCAATACAGGCCGGGGGATGAGTGGATTGAGAGTAGCCCTGCAGAGAAGGACTTGGGGGTACTGATGGATGAAAAGCTGGACATGAGCCAACAGTGTGCGCTTGCAGCCCAGAAGGCCAACCGTATCCTGGGCTGCATCAAAAGAAGCGTGGCCAGCAGGTCGAGGGAGGTGATTCTGCCCCTCTACTCGGCTCTGGTGAGACCCCACCTGGAGTACTGCGTCCAGCTCTGGAGCCCTCAGCACAAGAAGGACATGGAGCTGTTGGAGCGGGTCCAGAAGAGGGCCACAAAAATGATCCGAGGGCTGGAGCACCTCTCCTACGAGGACAGGCTGAAAGAGTTGGGGTTGTTCAGCCTGGAGAAGAGAAGGCTGCGGGGAGACCTTATTGCGGCCTTTCAGTACTTAAAGGGGGCCTATAGGAAAGATGGGGACAGTCTTTTTAGCAAGGCCTGTGGTGACAGGACAAGGGGTAATGGTTTTAAACTAAAGGAGGGGAGATTTAGGCTAGATATAAGGAAGAAATTTTTTACAATGAGGGTGGTGAAGGACTGGAACAAGTTGCCCAGAGAGGTAGTGGAGGCCTCATCCCTAGAAACCTTTAAGGTCAGGTTGGACAGGGCTCTGAGCAACCTGATCTAGTTGAAGATGTCCCTGCTCACTGCAGGGGGGTTGGACTAGATGACCTCTAAAGGTCCCTTCCAACCCAAAGCATTCTATGATTCTATGATTCTATAAGTTGCTAAGGAGAACATGTCCTTCTTCGTTGTACTTTACAATACTTCAGGACAATAACGATTGCCAGTCTTGATTGTATTCCTTTGAAAAAATATAGTTGTGGTTATCTGCCTGTTACATGGAAGAATCATTAATCTCACAGAAAACATAGTTGAAAAATTAATTAGAAGAAGACTTCTGAAACTATAGCTGTTCTTACTGAATTCCTGACAAAAGAAAGGCTTTAAATCTATGCTACTTCTTTGAGAGAAGCTTTGAAACTCTTTGAGAGTCTTCAAGAGCTGATGAGTGAATAATGATGAATGGCCAAGGCATGTGATCTGGACATCCAAATCAATGACTCAATTACATTTCTAATGAAATGGAGTTAGAAGCCATATTCTTTTGGCACACCAGAAACTTGCTCAAGGATTAGTGTCATCAGATTGAAAGCACTGTAGTGTTCAGAGGGTAAAAGCAAAGCTGAAGCTATGCTCATCATGGCCCTGGATAAAGCTGGACTTTGCTCACAACTTCCAGGGGGCTGAGGGAGAAGGACAAAGTGATTATAATGCTGAAATGACTATAAAGACCAAATCCTGGAGGTGTGCAAGAAGTCCTAACTCAGCCTTGAACCCACCCATGTTCTGTGTTCTTGAGGACAGGAAACTGAATTCCTTGAACAGCTGCTAGAGTAACTTAGGCTGAATGGGGATCACAACGTTTGGCCCCAGATCTTGAAATGATTAACTGTAAACAGATTAGTATTCTGGAGTAATTGATTATTTCTTCAGGCCTTGGATTAGACTTGTTTTATGCAGATGAGGTTGTGTACAGAGAGAACACAGAATTCTCTGTGATTAGCTGGCATAAGGGTAACTTAGAAACATTTAATGTTTCCTCTCCTCTTTTCCTTTCTTCTACCCCCACTTCTGTTGTAGGGGTGCTGAGCTTTTCCAGGCTACAATTGTCAAGGCTGTAAAGGCAAGAATTGAAGAGGAAAAAAAATCAATGGATCAACTGAAAAGACAGTATGTATTAAATGTATTTTTATATATATATAAATATGTACACATACATGTGCATGTATTTCACTGATTGTTGGTGGTTATGTAGCACCTTCTTTTATAGAAATGCTGATTAGGTTTTGAAGTATGATTTTGCAATTACAAAAATTGCTCTCTGGGCATTCAGGGACCTTAGGTATTCCAACAGTATGTAGTTTTAGAGCCATCTTTTCCAAAAAGACAACACACTGCAGAATCTAAACTTTCATTTAAACACAGAATTACATTTCTAGGACCAAAGGTTGTGAGGTTAACATAAAGAATCAGAGCAGAATGTACTGACTTACCTGTTCGTCATTGAGCCTGAAATTGTAATGGAAACAGATGTTTCCTATAAATCAGGAGGGAAGATGTGAACCCTCCTCTTATTCTGATGGTTCTTCTAAACCTTAGAAATCTAATGATGACAGGTTAAGAAGATCAGCTTTTAACTGTTCCACACCTGAGTATCATAGCAACATGACCATGTAGTCTTCTCTTTAAGAGATGATCTGTACCTGTGCTATAGTTTTTCTGTTAGAGGTCCAGCTCGGTTGTGGTTTTGGGTTATCCTATTTTGTGTAGTATGAATGCATGCAATGCAGTTGAAATATGGGGAAAAAAATCCGTCTTCTTTCCTCTTTCTTTCCTTCTACTAATTACCCTGCTGTTCTCTCAGTTTGTCTCTCCCCATCTCTCAGAAGAGTAGGACAGTCAAATGCAAATCCCCTATGAAACTCATGAAAAGGGTAGGCAGGTTACTGATCAGAAGTGCCACATTAACCCTGTCTCACTTGAAGGTGCAAGCCTAGATGGCTAGAAAATAGGAGACTGAGACACAGGAACTGGGTTAAAAAAAAACAGAAATTGGAACAGCAAGGGCCTAGTTACGGAAGCTGCAGTTAAGAACCACCTAAATAGCCTGAAATCACTGTGGGCTAAGGAAGCTGAGTAACATCCTGGCCCTGCTGCAGTGGTTCACAATATTCTCATTGACTTTACTGTTATTGGGATTTTGTTCTGTATATCTGTATTCCTGGAAAAATTTGCTGGATGTCTGTTGCTGCTGTTTCATTTACGGTTCCTCCCATAGTGTTTGAGTGCAAAATATATATGTTTACCTTCACTGAAAATATTTGCATTCAGCTTAAATGGCCTGGAGATCCTTTCTCTTTATACAGCAAATAAGCCACTCCGCTTTCTGTTGGGTGCAGCCAGCATGCTTCTTTTATAACTTCAAAAAGCTTTCAAAGCTCCTCCACCACCATGCATGAAAAGCCGTAACTGCTTCCTAACCAGACGTCAAGGCCCACTCCTGACAGCTTCTTCCACACCTGCATAACTGAAGAAGCATCAGAAGGCTGCAGGGACCGTGCTCCCTACCTGCATGCCTGGGGTTTCCCACCAAATGGTGTATTGTCTTAAAAGTCTTAAAAGACCAGATTGTGCTAACTTTACACGATTTCAAGAAGGAGAATTGAAGGCTTGTCTACATCTGGACAAAACTGAACCAGTTCAAGTCTTCTGTATTTCCAGATATGTGGAACAAATGAGAGTTTAAGGGATGAAGATGTAGCACAAATAGTGCAGGAACAGCCACATCCCTGGTTCAAAGCAGCAAATTTCAGGAAAACCACTGCATTAAGCAGAAGTCCTTTTTTCTCAGAGCTTCATTTGCTGTGTTGTAGCTCCTGACAGCAATTCTTTAATTTTTAGATGATAATAAGATAGTTGAGGGGGAGTAGGTAAAACAGTCATGTGATAGCAGGCAACCCAGCTCGCATGGACCAGTGAGTGAACATCTAGGCTTGACCCTTCCAGCCAGCCCCTTCAGAGCCATTTAACTCGTATGTTTAAGGGCAGGATTAATGACAACGTGGAATGGATATTTAGTTTAGAAATGTTGGAGTGTGTGTGTGTATGGATGTGTTTAACACTTGTTTTTCAGGGTGGCTCAAAAAGGGTGAAGATGTGAACCTAATAAGATTCTTCCTTTTGCTAGAATGGATCGCATCAAAGCCAGGCAACAAAAATACAAAAAGGGTAAAGAGAGGATGCTAAGCATGACCCAAGAGTCCTCAGAGGGGTCGGAGATTCGGAAGGTTTCTGAAGAAGATGACGAAGGTACCATTAACTGTTTTTGTACCATAATTGCAGTTGAGCACTAAGGACCTAATAGACCTAATAGTTGGACAAGTGATAAATTGTTCTTCAAAACTGTGAACATGTAACAAGGTTGTTAGCTGTGTATCAGTTTGAAGCTTGATTCAGCCAAAAAGATCTGGGATTTTGTACTGCAAGGTTTAGAGAAAATGGCTTGCTTTGAGGTTGCTTTTGGTTAGTTTCAGGCTGTTGGCGAAGAGCTGAATAGCAGCAGAGGTTTGTTTTGAACAAAGTCATTATCTGTATACCACAGTGTTACAAATAGGTAGCATCCACATTTTTCTAGCAATGTTTTCTGGATGTGGCGAGGTTTTTTCAGTCACTGAAATGTTCATATAGTTTTAAATGTTGTTTAAAACATGGGAACAGATAAAATGATACCTATCTAGTGCCACATTTCTAGCACTGACTTGGGATCAGCACTTACTGGATTTAAAATTTTTGGAGCCTGAAATGTAAGGGGATTTGAGAGGAGGGAAAATATTTTCGTCTTGAAATTACAGTCAACTGTGACTGTATGTTTTAAAACACAGACCTGAACTTTTTAGCTGTTTTAGAGTGGAATGCTGTTTTAGCTGCTGCATAAACCAGAGTATTTCTGCTTAGTGGTCATGCTTCTGAATGATTTTACTATTGAATGTATTCAGTAGATCTGACATCATGCTCATGAAATTTTAGCTCTTTTGAGAGAAATTAAAAATTATTAATCAGTGTAAGAAACGTGTTTCTCATTTTGTAAAATTAATATTTGGACGTATTTTATTTTAGGAGAAGCAGACAAAGAGAAAGCCAAGGGCAAAAAAAAGCTGTGGTGGCGGCCTTGGGTTGATCATGCTTCCAGTAGGTTTTCTCAATCATCTTACAAATATGTGGACTTAACCCTTATATCCTTGACCAGAATGAAGGCATTCCCATGACCTGTTTGTTTTATGCCTGATTTTATGATTGTGACTTGATAGAAGACTTGTTTTTTTCAACAAATGATTTCTACTTCCAAATCTTCAAGGAGTGAGTTTAACCATACTTTGAACTTCAGTGTGTTGGAAGCATGGCTAGCTCATGATACTTTGGGCATTCTTAGAGAAATATCAAATCAGATAAACATGCCAAAAATAATCTATTTTGGCCTCAAAAGTCTCAACTTCCCCTACTGCAAAGCACAACGTATTTAANGTTCATCAGTCATTCTACTGTCAGCTGTAGAAATCTGAGTACCAGAGTAAGGCAGCAAGACTATTCCCAGGACTAGGCTGTGTAGAGCTCAGCTGAATATCTCTGATCACACTTTAATGTACTGTTGATGCCAGTTGTTTTCTTATTTCCATTTTTTTGTGTTTATCTGAGAACAAAAATATGTTCAGCCTTGTGCACAATAAATTATTAGCCTGTATCACTCATATCATTGTTGCATTACGATATTTTAATTTGTTTGTAGCCCAGTCCAGGCATACGATAGAGTTCTTCCCTACGTTATGGATTGGGTAAAACAAGAAAACTGAGTAGACTGCAATCTCAAATCAGATATACTGCTATTGGACCTTTGTTGAAGGAAATCAGACATGAACTATTTAATAAACTCTGAAGATTTAAAAAATATTCAAGTGTATAGCACTGATCAGAGTTAAATATGAACGTCTGTATTGTGCCTGGTCATTTAGTTTAAAAGA
>VYZW01006425.1:69918-85266 GCA_013401315.1 Balaeniceps rex | reverse complement strand
ATTTAAATCTGGCAAAGATTATATAGTACCTACCTATGATTTTAAGCATAGGACAACCTGAAAATTAATCAGTTTGTCCAGATTGATTCAGCCTGTGTTTAAGCAATATCATGAATTCAGGCTGGGAAATCTCAAATCCGTGCTGAAAGGCAAAAGGAAACTATTATGAAAGTCTGAGAAACCTGACATAGTGTGTCTAGGAAATGATAGCAATCTTTAGAGAATTAAGCTCCCTAAAAGAAAAGTCTGTTTAAAGGTAGTTAGTCCTCAAGCTCTTACAACAGAGAAAAACAGTACACACAAATCAACGGAAGAATCAGTAGTCTATTACAGTCCTCTTGTTTTCCAGGAGTGTAACAAGAACTGAAAATGAATACAATGAAGATCTTGACATCAAACTTTCAATTACAGTTTAAATCTTCAATTACAGTTTAAATCAAATACAATTTAAATCTTAACCTCTTCATGAAACTTTTTTTGCCAGAAATATTGCACTAATATTCTTAATCACTTTCTGTCTCAAGGTAGATGTTGAGATGGGGTAGGTTAAGTGTGGATAACAGGTCTGTAAAGAGAATGAGGACAGGAACAGTAATTTTCTCTTGCTGCTTTTTGTTGTATTTTTTCCCAGTTTCTTCTGCCACTAGCACTATTAGTATGTCACTGGGACTCCATCAGATGGACACACGGTATTTTTTAGTCATGAAATAGTAAAGCACTGGAAGGTTCAAAGCTTGGCTTTAGAAGAAGGCACTTCTTAATTATTTTTTATGTGATATATCAGTAGCACTGTAAAATTTCAGTTTTCCCAGCAACAGAATCAATGGAGTATTATATCTAAAATCTTTTGAATTCTCTAAATGTACCAAGTGATTTGTGTAAGTCATTTTAGAGGGAAAACTACTGCAGAATTACCTTCCTGAAAAGTTCATAATGCCAGCCTTACTCCCTCTCCAGTTATTTAATTCTTCCATAAGAGATACAAAAACATAATGATATTGTCACAAAAATATTGGTTGTATATGAAGTTATTGCCAAACAATCTTTTACTGAAGCGTGTGGTAGAAGAAAGTATTAGTCCATCCCATCATGTAGGAAAGTGAAAAGGTTTTCCATACACTGAGGCAGCCTTGAATATATATGAAACACCAATATTATTTGCAATTAAACATACCAAATGAAGTACACATAACTACACTTTCAACAGTTATTACAAACCAGCACATTAATACTTATTCTTTGCTCTTAATTGTCCATTCCCACCACATAACATACTTGTAAACTCTTTGAAGTGCAATGAATTCTTTTAGTAACTTTACTGCAACTTGATTTTAATTTGCTCCTTATGTAGGATCTTTGATACAAAGTGTCTTGAATCATGTGATAGTAAGGTAAAAACGAGAACACTTTTCAGAGTTGCATACCACTATTCCCATTTTAGAGTAGTAAGACAAAATGATATATGGACATAAGCTAGAGGTAAAAAGAAAATTAATGTACATTTTAAATCAGAAAAAAAAGGACCATTCAACTACTACTCCATTAGCTTTCATCTTTCCTTCATTAAATGCTTTTGTAAAGGCATCTTATGAAAGAATAGCACTCAGAAATGCTTGTACTGCTCAGAAAAAGGACAATACTTCATAATTCATGAAGCTAATTATTTTGTTCCTGGTTTCATTCTGTGTAGGAGACAACAAGGAAGTCCTGTAGATGAAGTATGTCTTGCTAACTCCACCATCTTTCAGGCAAGGATGTCAGAACATATTTCTTAGATGGGCTAGAAACTTCAGGGTTCTGTAACTTAGATGATGATACAATTATCCATATTCTGTGGTATGATAATGACCTTTGTTAAAGCAGCCCAGGTCATGAAGTCATGTCAAGAGTCCAGCAGGTATTGTGTTTCAAGCTGGAATGAAAAATTTGCACTATGTCAAAAGGCCACTTGGAAACTGGGAGGGAGGAAATTCAGGGAAATGAACAAGTAGTTCAAGGGAAGCCCAGTTTTGTTTGTTCAAATCCTAGGGGATGAAAATCATCCTTCTTTCTATAGACAGATTTAATACTTTCCTAAGTACCTAACTCCACTTGGTTTCAATGGGATTAGAAATCAAGAAGATACCTAAGATGCCTAAAAGCTTGAAAAAAACTTTTCTTTCACCATTCTGACAAGTATAGATTATTTTTTTCTTTTTTCTGAGGAGCTGATCAGCTTCTACCCTGGCCAATCAACTGTTACTATCATGTTGGGCCACCAAAATTCCGATACCCCTTTAAAAAAAGGAGAAGGAGAAAAAGAACATAGAGAAGCAGCTGTGTTCTAATGCAGGCCATATTTACAAGAGCTGTTACTTATCAAGCAACAGATTTTATAGCTGCTTTTATCTACTCTGAGGGCTCCTCAAGTTCAGAGAACACCATCTAGGAAAGGAGAAAACCACATAAGTTTTTAATTGCATAGTTTCTTAAGTAGACTGCTAAGTAGCACAAGGCATACTCTACATATCAGCAACTCAAAGTTATAAATGAACAACAAATAATCCATGAACAAAACCAAAGAATAACATCATCAAATTAATCAACTTTCTACATTGGTAAAATATCAAATGCATCAACAATTCCTTGTAATTTCTGTGTAATATATCTCCCACCTCATCCCCCAAACTTGGCTGGGGATTATCAATAATCAATAATCAAATATCAATAATCAATAGTCAGTCCCAAAAAATGACTGGGGAAAGGCAGTCACCTGCCAAATGACACACTTCAGATCCAAACAGATAGATGGTATAGGGAAGATCACATCCCTTTTAGGCTGATGGGACAGCAGCTCTTGTGTTAAGCAGTCTTCCCAAAATAGAAGTTGCTAGTTGCTAACCAGTCTTTTATGCCACCTGCCAACCCAATATATGGTTTCCAGGAAACATTCTGGTGTTACATGGCATTTACCACTTAATCTTAAATAAAAAACTTTGACTCCTAGGCTATGAAATATGCATGTGCAGTCCTTGTTTGACCTAGGGCTGATTCAAATATCTAGTGAATTGCTCTACCAACATCAGTCTCAAATAAATTACCTGTGCACACAAGATTTATCATGGACTTCCTACCAACCATTTTCTGGCATTAAAAACAAGTGCAAGAATGCTGAAAGAAATGGTATTGCCAGAACTGAACAATGCAAAACCACACCGAATCAACATACCCATTATTAATGAAGGCATTGTTACAACTTCCATGTTTTCAATCAGCTTCAGGAAGATCATATATGTCTAGAAATCTGTAGTATAGATAGACTGAAGGAGTTAAGTTTTGTTGATATGAAATTTTCAATGGGCATGTTAGTAAATTCTGATTTAAAATCCTACTGCAGTGGCTAGGGGTATAGAAACACAGATTTCTTTATCTGTTACGGTGTGCTGCCCTGCCAGAATAAAAAATGCTGACAGGCAAACTGGAACATTTTTTGACATGGCTTCTTATAACCCACAAAACTCAATGCAATCCTTGTTGAATCAGAAGGGGGCACTTCTGAGGTATGAAAAAATATAGATAAAAAAATTATTAGGTAGCTTCTGTGTGACCATGGTAAGTATGCCTTTTCATTTAGAGATTTTTATTCTGTGATGGTGACAGCTTCATGTTAAAGGTAACCCAAAACTTTCTTCAAAAGAAAAATATCATCTTCCTTTCATTTCAGAACTGTACTGAAACATTAGAAAAGGTGCGTAAGTATCTTGGTTGAAGTGTCAGCACTCTGATTGTTCATAGAAATTTTTTTTTTTCCTAACTAATACCCAAGTACATGCCAGCTCTTAGAAATCCTTCCATTTTCCTACGGTAATCAAGGAATGGACCTGTATTTCTGACTCAGACGAGCAAAGTTCAATTGTAAATGCTGTGGCCATGTGGCAATCTTGCTAGTATTTATTCACCCTAAGAATCACTTTTCCTGTCTTAATAAGAGTCAAGATTGTGACTGGAAAAAAATGGTGTATATTAAAACAAGAGCTACTCTTGTTTAAGCGTAGGCAATATTGTTTGTGGGGAGAGATTTTTTTTCCTTTGTGCAAATAAGATCATGGAGCTATGATGATAGCAAAATTCTGGAGCCTGAAACCTACTGAGAAATGAAGAATAAATATTTTTTTCAGAAGTGGAAGTGAACTTTTTTATTCTTTGGTAAATCTTGTAATTTCTTATAGAATTACTGATAAGTGGTATGTCCTTAAAGTTCTCTTGATTATTGGTTTTTGTATAAAGAGAAGTGATACAGACTGTTGATTAGACTGAAGACTTTAACATGGCTATTCTATCTGTACTACTATAAGCCTCTCATTTCTGCCAGATCAGAGCAGCTTTTTCTTTCTTTATCCATATTTTATACTGACACAAGACATCCTTGCAGAAGATACATATGCATTCCAACTCAGGTCTGGATCACAGCAGTAGTTTCACACCTCTTCTGGTTTACATATTCCTTGAAACTGATATTCCTTGTGGAGGCAATGTGCAACCTACTGGAATGTATTTCTGAGCAACAATTGCAAACCACGAAAGAACTGCACATAGTCTGAAATGAAAATGAAATCCAGCTAAAACCCAACAAGAGAAAAAACTTTTATCTGTCTGCTACCAAAACCAATATTATGATCCCTCTAATATTGTTGACTGTCTAATAAGTAGCTATTTTTTCCAATACCTTACATCTGGATTATAATTCTTTTATTCATTTTGGTTCTCTCACTGCATGAGAATTTCCACTGACTGCAACTACAGTAGAATTTGTCTCAGAATTGGTACTTGGGAATAAGCTCTATCTGATTCCCTGTTTCAGAACACGATCTGTGTCGATAGAGTGACGTTGTTCCGAAGGCATAGTCACTCCAATCTGTAATCTGATTAGTCCTCACGCTTTCTTGGTGTTTTGGAATCCTGGGTTTTGGGTTTTGGGTTTTATTTTTTAAAATATATTATTAATGCCCTGAACATTGTTGATTCTGTTACTGTTATTGTTGTTATTCTGAGCTGTTTTTCCTAGGAGCTTTCTTATGACCTTGGCTGTAGGGTGACTGCAGTGTGCAAATATAGACCAAAAATACTCCTGCTCTTCTGAAAACATCCTTAAAGGATGTGCTTTATTCTTCTCTGCTCTTATTTTCTTTAATTCTTGACTTTACCCCAGCTAAACAGTAATTTTTTAAATTTACACAGCTCCATGCAATTTCAGACATGAGGTTTTTCACCCATTAATTTGGTTCTCAGGGCTGCAAGAACTGTCCCTTTGATCTCATTAGCATACAAAATAAATCAGTGATCACAGTGACCACAGGTTATTCTCTGTTTATGTTTGAGAAATTTGCTACAAGATCCATGATCATTGGTCAGTTTGCCCACTTTAGCTCTTTTGTACATCCTGCTGTAATGGGTTTGCGTGGCAAGGGTTTGGTAGTCAGGGGGCTGCAGGGGTGGCTTCTGTGAGAAGCTGCTAGAAGCTTCCCCTATGTCCAATAGAGCCAAAGCCATCTGGCTCCAAGATGGACCTGCTGCTGGCCAAGGCCGAGCCAATCGACGATGGTGGCAGCGCCTCTGTGATAACACATTTAAGAAGGGGGAAAAAAAGCCTGCACAACAGCAGCCAGAGAGAGGAGCAGCTATCCGCCTGCAGCCCATGGAGGACCCCACACCGGAGCAGGTGGATGTGCCCAAAGGAGGCTGTGACCCTGTAGGAAGCTTGTTGCTGGAGTAGCCTCCTGACAGGACCTGTGGACCCATCGAGAGAGG
The DNA here is from genome assembly GCA_013401315.1 of Balaeniceps rex. Taxonomy (NCBI): domain Eukaryota; kingdom Metazoa; phylum Chordata; class Aves; order Pelecaniformes; family Balaenicipitidae; genus Balaeniceps; species Balaeniceps rex. The sequence continues at coordinate 79,479 of VYZW01006425.1, read as the reverse complement.
AGCCCACGCTGGAGCAGGTTTGCTGGCAGGACTTGTGACCCCGTGGGAGACCCACACTGTAGCAGTCTGCTCCTGAAGGACTGTACCCCGCAGAAGGGACCCACGCTGGGGCAGTTCATGAAGAACTGTAGCCCGTGGGAAGGACTCACAGTGGAGAAGTTCATGGAGGACCGTCTCCCGTGGGAGGGACCCCATGCTGGAGCAGGGGAAGAGTGTGAGGAGTCCTCCCCTTGAGGAGGAAGGAGTGGCAGGGAGAATGTGTGATGAACCGATTGCAACCCTCATTCCCCATCCCCTTGCGCTGCTTGGGGGGAGGAGGTAGAGAAAATTGGGAGAGAAGTTGAGCCGGGGAAGAAGCGAGGGGTAGGGGGAAGGTGGTTTAAGATTTAGTTTTTAATTCTCATTATCCTACTCTGATTTGACTGGTAATAAATTAAACTGATTCCCCCAAGTTGAGTCTGTTTTGCCCGTGATGGTAATTGCTGAGTGATCACTTCCTTCAACGTAAGTGAGCTTTTCGTTATATTTTCTCTCCTCTGTCCAGTTGAGGAGGGGAGTGATAGAGCAGCTTTGGGCATCCAGCCAGGGTCAACCCACCACACTTGCTTTGTATGTTATATAGCTTTAAAATGAGTTCTTGCACAAGGAAAGCACTAAGTATAGTAACAACAAAAAAACCTGCACTCAGGTTGATTTCAGGATGTTACTGCAAGTCTGAAAAAACACTTCAATATTAAGATCTGTTAAAGTCTGCTGGTTGTTGTGTCACTTCTCAGTTTATGTCTGTCAAGACACTGGACAGTCTACTTAAAATAAAACATTGGTCACTGAACAAAGCTGGGCTCAGAGAGTGAAAAAAGTCAGAGACTTTGCGCTGGCAGAGAATTTTGATGCTTTGAATCATTCTTGTTACGAATGTTATCCACCAGTCCATGTTTATTTTCCAGCTGATAGTGTATTTTGATGATGCTAATGACAAAGCACAGTGACATCAGCTTGAAGTTTAGGTTTATCTGATGAAATGTAGAATGCACCATAGTAATATTTGTTCACAAAGCAAAATATACATTGTTAGAATACTCAAATTAAACAGCATCAACAAAGCAAACAAACAAAAAACCCAACAACAACGCTTCCATTCTTAGAACTGAAGTACAATTTTTCTACACCTGTGATCAACATTAGTGAAATATTACTTGATCTTGCTAAATTTTTCATTACTTGCTTTTGGCTAGTGATTTCTTCTGACACATACCATATAGAAACAGGAAGAAAAAGCAAATCAATACTCTAGCTAATCTGTGTTTCTGAAGGCAGCTTGTTTCTTCCACATAATTTTCATTTTCTCTTGATAATCCATACAGCAGATTAATGTAAAAAAATAAAAATCTAAAATGCATAACAGCAAGAAAGGAAACATTTTGTGATCAGAAATTTTTCCTGGACTGAAAGAATTCAGTTACTTATACTGCTGCAGGATCTGAAAAGTTTCCCGTTTGTTTAACATGAATATTAAAGTCATCTAGAAAAGTATGATAGCAGTAGCAACATTGTGTACGATGATAACCCATAAAGCATGTTAATTTCTTCCTTCTATTTTTAATTCCACCCAGCCACGAGCCGTCCACTGTTCAGTACAAGATTAATGAATCACACTCTAATTGCTTTTCACATGTCAAACTCTACTCTGAGTCTTAAGATTTCAAGAATCTAATGTCAAAACACTTTTTCTTTTGGCTAAATCACAGGAAGCTAACTCCATCAAATTTGGTGATGCATTAGGAATAATATTAATTACATAGTTTCTGAAGATTTCAATGTGTTCTACAGTTGGAGTAGATTACAACACTTAGCCATTGGTTTGATCAACATAAATTGATTCAGCCCTGAGAAGGAGGTATGCTAGCATAACAGTAATGCTTGCCTGTATGAAATCAATATGATCATCTTCCAATTCTCAAATCAGCTAACTTTTTACATTAATCATTTTTGTTCAGCAGACAGGTTTCTGGCATATGATTCCTCAAACTCATTGTGTTGGTCTCTGCATGCATGGTACCTTGGAGAGCTTTTTTTATGGGGTTGGATTAAATTCAATGACTTTGCTACCGTTAATCCAAAAAAGTTTCTTCTGTTCCTCCTTCATACTGAGAACGAGGCATGGCAGGAAAGAGGACAGGAGGTCGATATCTTTATCACACTGATACCAACACGGGGTTTTGCCACATTTCAGATGATAGCCAACAGTTTAAACCAAACCAGATTTTTAGATCCTTTAGCATCCTTGCTCACTGCATTGTCTAAATGCAAGGCCAAGTTGTCTGCCAAATTAGTAGACATCCCTTCCCTTCCCTATTGCTCATGCCCTTTATACTTTTTATCTGTATGTGGTATACAGCTACCGGCTTTACAAATAGGAAATATGAAGCCAATAAGGTGGAGGTGTTTTTAAAATCTTTTTCCAATTTTGTAATGTGACGATATAGTGAAGCCACATTCTGGTGGTTGCATTGTGTCTTATAGATAAATGCTGTAGAAGTGCCATAAATATGAAAAAGTGATTGCTAGTTTGTGGTGCATCCACTATATTAATTTGACCAGAAGACTCTGGAAAGGGAATTGCACTACCTACTCATCAATAATTTACTCCTTTTTTGCTACATCCCAGAATCAGACAAGTCCCTTAAAAAGCTTGTAATAAACACATCTCAGGCCTCCAGAGATGCATTCCTGCCCAGGAGTTTGAAAATAACTATCTTCAACTGAATTAAAAATTCATCTAAATACACCACAATATTCCAAAATATCAAGTTAGTTCCGTTATGCTTTTACATGGCCCTGAATAACTTTTTCTGTCTAAAGGGTTTTCTAAGTTTATAGCAGGCTAATAATTTCAGCCTCAGAGCCATTAAAATATTAGCAGTATTTTTTCTATAAAAAAGGAAATGCAGAGGCCCATGTTACTGAATGAACATCTCACTGAAAGGTATATGTAGCTGGCTAGCAAACATACGCTGAATGCCGTGTTGCAACAAGAACAGCTCTCTCAGTGCAAACCAGATACAGGAGCGACGCAGCAGCAGCCTGATGGCAGCCTTCAGAAATAGGAGTCCGTTGTTACTGTTATCTGACTCTGTGTTGTCCCTCTTTCAAAGAATGTCATGCAATCAAATTACGTTGAAAATGAGCAAAAATTGGGCAGATAATTCCACCACTCCTCTGGAAACCAAGGGCTTGTGCTTTATAGGATGCAGTAGAGGAGCATGAGTATTATATCTGGTGCTTGAAGTACTTCTGTTCACACAAGAAAACATATTGGCTGAGCTCAGGGTCCCAAATTTCTTTTATTTGGACTTTCTAGGGCAATCTTCCAAGTTGAGAGGGTCAGCTGCTAGGATCTGCAAAGTACAGTTATATTCCATCAACATGCAATCTCACTTCACTTTTCTCCTTGTCATACTAAGTACAGGAATGGGTTGTCGGAAGGCAAATTAAGTTAAAAAAACCCTTCAGTTTGGCACTGAACTGAACAGTGTTTTGGACTCCATTTTTTGACAGGTAGCTGCCATTTTACGGCAGGGAGCGGCCATTTTGCTAAAAGTGATACTGCTCTGTGATTGGCTGACGGCCATTTCTTGACACCATCATACCCACGTGCTCTCAGGCAGCCCTGTGATTGTCTGTCTGCTTCCTTTGGACCAGGAAAAAAACCTGTCAAAAAGTGGAGTCCAAAACATAGTGGCAGTGCCCCATGCAGACAGGGGAAGGGCCTCCCAGGCCTGATGTACTAGAAGGGGTGGCTGGTGTTGCCAGCCAGTCACAACAGAGCGTGTGACCGGATGAGATGAGTGATTCTGGGGCACATGTCCCCTGAGGCTGCTGGGAGGGGCGGGATTTCTCCCATCACTTCCTAGCTTGTCTATCAGGGGTACCTGTCCTACTAATGCATAATCAGCTGCACATACTGTTATTTATTGTTCTCTATGATCTAATCAAGATTTCTGTAGGGTGGAAGCAGTTTTATAACTTTTTTAATGCCTAAGAATGTATTTATATGGTTACATGGGCAAGCTCAGCTGCAGATAGAATGTTTCCAGTACCAGCATGATTACTGCAGGGCTTCCTGGCTGACAGTTAAGAGAGTTGCTATTTCTCAGCTCTGTGAGACATTACGTAGTAAAAGGAAATGTCTCAGAGTTTGCTCTTATACTTGCTGCCTTTTTCATCTTGCCTGCTAATAATAGCTAGATAGCACTCCCTTATGCAATATGTTTTATATACGTGTAACTTGAAAGAACCATCTAACTTTGCACGTTGCTGCCTTCAGTTAAGTAGCATAACTCTACCCTTTTATTCTTTTTGTAGATGCTACTCAGATAAATGACTCATTATAAAACAACTCATTATACTCCATACTCCATAACTCCATTACTGTTGGGACCACAGCTGGCCTCTTCTTTAAGTGGTGTGAATGGGTGTTGAGTTGCACAGCTAAGATGGGTTTCACACAGGGTTTCTGCTCAGAGGAGGCCCATTGGGTCTGGGCTTATTGTGCAAAAGCAGAGCTTCCCTTCAGCTCCTGCATCCAGTGATTGGAGTAGAGCTTACCACATACCAGTGCTACTTATTCCACTCTCACAGTGACGAGGCATTGCCCCCAAAGGCTTAAAATACATTAAAGTATGGCGATTTCCATGGTGCAAGTCTGAAAACTGAAATTCAGATGCTCTGAGTTCATTTGAGGGGACGATGTCTGCAAGAATCCAATCACAACTTGAGCGGTGAGGTTAAGATTGTCAAAAAGGGCTAACACTTACCTAACAAAGGTGATTTATGAAGGTGACATGAGAACAGTAAACCTAGTTACCAGTGTGCTAGGAAGCCTTTCTGCTGTGAAAATGATCTGACCCCATTCTCACCAAACCTTTTCAAGTGCTGTCAGCAACGAGGGGTGTGACTCATTTTCAGTTTTCTACTCAGTGGTCTCTGGGGAAGGAAGCTTAGCTACTAATAATGTTCACATTGTGTTTTTCACACAGTAATGTTTAGGTGTTAAGCAAAATTCTGTATTTATTACCCATAAATTGTAGTAAGAATAGGAAATTAGTATATATGGAGCACATTCAGAAACTGAAATAATAAAATTATCCTCTTCTGGATGCCATTCAGTGTCAGAAACAGCAACTCATTTTTGAGGCCTCTTATCAATGACAGTAGATTTGAAACCTGCTAAGAAACCATTTTGCTGATTCACTAAATCCACATCTGGAAGCTATCTGTTAACTTTGAAGAAAACAGTCTGTGATACATCTTAAGGTGTCGCATGATTTTCAAGAGTACATGCAGTGATCACAGCAGTCACTGGGTTCATTACACCACATCATTGATTCTTGTACCACAATACAGTAATTTATCGCAGAAGCAAAAAGAACCAAACCATACTTCTAGATCAATCTGTCTGACACAGTTATAAACAAAAATGATGTCTTCTTATGGCAATTGCTCTTAAGATCATAATGTGGAAGGAATGACATACATTTGGAGGAAGCAAGGGCTGTAAGGTTCAACAACCATTTAAAACATGAAACATACTATAAACAAAGTTCATTAGATCAATAAGGCCAATATTAATGGATTCCTTTTCCTCTGTGGCATTTGATGCCTTATTGCACAGAAACAACAGTGAAGATTTATGCAGTGAGGGGCAATCAGACTTCTTTTCTGAAATTCTTAATATGAATTCCTAGTGATAATGGCATGCTACAATATCCCTGTACTTGCTTTCCCCTTATTATCAAATAAGCTTTCAGGAACAATAGTTTAACAAAATATGCTGTACTACATATATATATATGACATAGATACAATACATATATACAAAATATGTATATGTATGTATCTCTCACTATGGGTCTATGGACCACAATCTGAAAAACAGTGGACTTAAATATAAACACGCAAAGACTGATATTGTCCAAGAAGCATAAGATTTAGGGTTTTAACTCATACCATTATTTATTAGCAATAGTACAAATCATAATTAGGTCTTTTTTACAAGCCCGCACTGGAGGTTTCATTGCCATTTATTTACAACAGCCCTTTATAAATCATTCATCTGGAGATTTCTCTCCCATATGTCATGAAAACATTTCTGTAAAATCATCTTAACGGAGTCTATGAATCAATGTGCAGTAAGTGTCACAGGTTGAACCGATGGCTTAAGAACCAAGAAGGCCTTTTTATAGGTAGGTGTCAAAAGCACTGACTGAATTAGAAACTTTAATCTATGGCAGTCAGTGAAATTTATGCTCCAAAGAGATAGTTTGAAAGTCCTACCTTTTTCACGGCTATGGATATGAAGTTCTGTCAGGACCTAAAAGAAGGGCCATAGGAATGAGAATTCTTTAGTCTAGAAATGAGAATAATGAAGGGATATATGATAAAATTATACCAGTCCTCAAATACCTAAACAACAACTGAAAAAAAAGAAAAGGAATTCACAGTGCTATGGGGCTTAAAATGCGGAAAGGGATGCAGAGGTTGGATCGTCACTTTCTAATAGTGAAGACTGAAATACTGGAACAGATTATATGGAAACCTGTGAAATCTTCATCACTGGTTTTTAGGTCCAAGCCAGTCAAACAACATAAAGAATGATTACATTGCAACAGGTTCTTTCCTGTCTCTAAAAAAAATAATCTCTCAAAGTCTGTTACAGATGTATTGTTTATGATTTTTATTACCTTGACAATGGGGAGGATTCAATCACTGCTGTGACTTATGTCTATAATACCCAACAGCTTCTGAAATACCAACACTCTATCACTAACACCTACTTTGGAGTCCTTTTGAACCTACTTTTGGACCTACTTGAAGGGTCTTTTTCCCCCCATGTCACATCTCATCAGGCAACCCCTGAGAAAATGGGAGTTTGGTAAATGCAGTATGTATTTAATACCTGAGGTAGGTTTGAAAAGCAGATTAGTCAGGTGAAATTATAAGAAACAGAAAGAAAACGTAGGCAGGGGTAAGAACATTTCAATGTTAATGAAGAAGGTAAAATCCAAGACACAACCTTATTGGTGAAAATCACTCCCCTAAATGAAAATTCAGTTATTAAATAAAAATGACCTCATAATCAGTTATTCCAGTATCATGACTTACAGCCCTATCATCTCCTTTGAACGACAAGTATTCAGTGAAATAAAAGGGACATCACCTTGGTGCTCATTTATCCATGGAGATGCTGCTCAGATTACAAACCTAAATGAAAGCAGCCCTCAAACCACTCTGTGGCTCTGCAGATTTATTACGGTTGCCAGTGGTCTCCTAATTGTAGCTGTACTCTCCCATGAAATTCAGTTTCACATGTCACTCTCTGGCTATAATAGGCCTGTTAAATATAAGGAATTGCTTAACATTGACTTTCAAGTTTTTGGCTGCTTCCTCTTAAAATTCCTTCTTAGCCCTGATAATTTAAGTTAGCATTTCATATGCCCTAGTTTATCTCTTCTTACTATCTGCATTAATTTTATGATTTTGTTTTTTGAAGCAATTACAAAATATTAATCAATGAACCATTTCATCACTTGTTTTGCCAAGAATTTATCCTCGCTTACTTTTTAAGGTAGTGAAATGAGAATGCTGGAAAAATGATTTCTAATGTGTAAAAGAAAACTAACCTTTAACTTGGTACAAAGCCTGGACTCTTTTTTTAGAAGAGTGCAGCATAATTGGCTGAATGGGGATTTAAGAGCTCAGACAATGAAAATGGAGAGTACTGTGTATGTATGCAAAAAGCTCTCTGAAGGGTTGTAAAAATCTATTACCATTGACTGTCACTTGATCATGAAAACATTAAAGCAATTAGATGCCACTCTGAGTTGTATAAAAATGGATACAGGTGTAATTTAACACACAGTTTATTTAATTCCTCAATAACTTCTATTAATGTTTATTAAAGGCACTTTCAAGTACAAAGAGTGATAATGTTTCTGGAATCTATAAAGTTAGCAGTTGGTGACTGTCTAGGAAAATACACCTAGGACAGCCTACATGACGCAAAACAGTCTCTTCTTCAATCTATGGCTATTTAACAGAGAGGAGAATGATTCTGGGCTCCCACAGAGCTGTAGGACATAACTCTGTCAAAAGGTTTTAATAAGCATGTCAGGTCAGCTAGAAGGAAGACCAAGGTTTTGTTAAGTTGCCCTAGGTTTCTCACAGTCCTGAGCTTCCTAGGGTCTGAGGAGTGGAAAGAAAATTCTTTAAAATCTTGTAAAGGACAAAAAATGCAAGCTTCTATAACCCAATTTTTCTGTGTTTACCCTTCTTTCTGTTATTTCTATAAAATAAAAAAATCCTAAGATAAATAAACATTATTTCATAGGCTTCTTAGGAAGGTTTAACATTACACAGTCTGAAATAAAAGCTTAGAATTAATCTATAGTGTCAGTTGCCTTATTTTTATTTTTCAAGAAACTAGATATTTTGAAGTGATAATTTATTCTTGGTCATCCTTAACAGTCCATTATTTCCATATTCAGGATAATTGCTTGGGTCCATGAAGTCTTGGAAATAAAACAAGTTTGAAGTTGAAGGGGAAAAAAAAAAAATCACTAAGCATCCATAAAAGAGATTGTATTTTTACTTCAGCTTTTTTAGAAAAAATATGGTATTTTCTCTTTACTATTTTTTACTCATTAATTAGAGCTACACTTGAAAACCAGTGTTAAATTTAACTGTGATTTAAGAACTCATCTGTTAAGCTTATCTATTTTAAATTAAGGTGACTAGGCACCAAACCAGCTGCTGCTTCTAATGGAAAATGGTTTACAACTATGTGTCACATGGAAAATGTCATCCTTATGCAGAAATGTTCGCATTTGTTGATGGAAAAACCTTTTACCCTCAAAACAACATTTCTGAATCAAGCACCAAGAAATCTTTCTATCAGCTTCTGGGTTTTTGGTTTTTATGTTGTGTGAGTTTTGAAGTTTTTTTACGGTTGTTGGGTGCTGTTTTTTTAATAAAAACCAAGTATTTTCTACAAGGACACAAAAATATGTCCAGCTAGAATAATTAACCAGTGCTTAGGCTCAGATTTTATCATGGTGTAACAACAATCTACAGATACAGGATATGGAACAGGTATGTGGTGATTTTCCCTTTACTTTTAGAGAAGTGTTACTGAGTTGGACTCAACGCAACCAACTCCCAGCTTGTTCCACACAAGTTTTTGAAAATGTGGTTTTCATTATGATGAATTAGTATTTGCAGCACCACATATAATAATTTTAGAACTCAAAATATTTAGCTGGGATTTTCTTCTGCTAGATGTGTAGCCTTTCTGTTTTCTGTAAAACATAAGTCTTAGGGGCTTTTTTTTACTCCCAGGAAAGTGTTTGAAGAAGGGTGGGGAGAGGAAGGGTTTTGAGGTTTTGTTTGGGGTTTTTGTTTTGTTATTTTTGTGTGTTTGATCACCTGTGAAGCAACTCCAAAAGAAACTGGAATTGTTTTCCAGGTTGATAACCCTATGAGCTGCACAGAAATCCAATATAT
>VYZW01006425.1:46817-62406 GCA_013401315.1 Balaeniceps rex | reverse complement strand
AGCCTACAGAACAACTTACCAAGATAACAGTGGAGGTTTTTTGTTCATCAGGACTAGAGGAATACAAGAAAAAAGAGAACATTTTAGACTCAGAGAATCCAAGGTAACAATTCTGCATTTTCTCCATGCTTTCAACCTGAAATGTTTTCATTATTTTTAATATAAAAGAAGCTTTTTTTTGTATTTTTGACTGTATCTGTTGAATGAGAATAGGGCTAGCCTCCCCCATACTGCATTTTTATTTAGTGAAAAGCTCATAAATTGAAGTTCCAGTAACTTTTCTAAACATCATTATCTCCCCTATTCCACCTACATCTTCTAAGATTTTCTATTCATTATAGAATGTGGTGCCAAGTTGACTCCACAGTTCAGAAGTGTTTGATTTACAGGTAACAGTTTGGGGTATCTTAGTGAATAAGGTGAGAAGTTTGAGCCTTGAACAGATCTTCTCCGCATTTGGTGGCACTACGATCCAAGAGGTTTGTTCAGGGCCATGTTTGCCTTTCACAGAGCAGATTTTGTACTCCAGGAAGTCTTTACTAGATGCTCTTTTCAGAAGGACCTATGTCAAAATATATTCTTCACTTCCAAATATTCCCCTGAAAATTTTTACATTCTTTCAATGCAATGCAGCTAGACATCTGAAGCATTCATATGGTCAATAATAAGGGTTATTTTAACCCACAATAAATTCTTATAATGCATATGTCACAAATATGTTTTTTTACACAGCTCTGATTTAGCAGCAATTTAGGATTTATTAATATTTTTGAGATAGATCACAAAACTAGGCTGTATAATTCTTAACAGCACTTAAGCATCAGACAATTTAACACAGAGATTCAATGGAATTTGTTACAATCAAAATAGCAACTTATTTAAAGATTCAAGAATGGCAAGGGTCACCCAAAACTTACAGCAGGGTTGCACACAGTGGTGGGGTTTAAATCAAATCACACACACAGACAGACAAATAGTTCTGAATCAAGTTGCATGTGTGCACACGTGCGCGCGCACACACACACACACAAAGGTTGACCTGTGATTAAAATTTCCCTTTTTGTGAATTTCATGAATTACTCACTTTTATGTGCCAGCATTCATCAACAGATGGTCAGTGAACCTCATGAAATCGTCAACAGACAATCCTCCAATCCTCACAAAATCTACCCTGAGAAGCATCCCAGCTCAGGGGAAAGCTACTGGGTCACACAGCCCACTGCAATCCCAGAGAGCTCAAAAGGTCTCCCTTTCGGATCGCTATTTATAGGATCTCAAGATGATTGGCTTTGGTCAGTATTTTACATTCTGGTCACAATTTGTGCTGAGTCGTTCTGGTATACAATTCAGGCAGCAGATAGCCCCAGTGTGGCCAGGGTGTGCCTGATGCCCAAGTCACTGCACTTGTGACCAAGATAACAGCACAATAGGGCTTATCCTGAGATCTCAGAGTGGCCCAGGGGGCTGCACCACCCACGTTTTGCAATCTTGTAAGACTGATAACAGTTACGACGTTCTTTAGAGAGGAATAACAAAATAAATGGTGGCCTACTAACTAGGGAAGAATTTTCTCTTCTTCCTCCCAAAAGATGGCAGATGAGACACCAAGCAGTGAGAATCGCTCAGCTACCAAGAAGGAAATTACAGTTATTACAACCAGCTTCCCTGACTCAGAAGGAAGATGGTGTTGTTGATATAGCTCTGAGGCCAAGGAGAGACTATAACAACTACATTTGTTTTGAAGAGATACCCATTATGTTAACGTTAGTGACTGCACATTGCTTAACATGGGCTCAAATTCCTCATTACTTTATGAACAATTCCTGTGGTAAATTTCATATGCCTTGCAGAAAAAAGAATGGAAAGTTTTATACTGCAGGAAAACTATCTGACCAATGTTCCCAAGCATATGCCAAGTACTTTTGGGACTATGAGTTCATTACTGAGAAACTCTTAGAGGAAAACATAAGAGATTAATGTATGGCTTAATACCAAAATGTCCTTAGCAAATAAAGAGCTTCTATAAAGGAACTATAGACCCAACCTGCTCACACAGCAGTTGAGGTTTGATTTCTCACCAAAATTTCAGGTTCCACATCTTTATTTCAAAATCATTGATTTTCATGATGTTATGTCAATGTAAAGTTTCCTAACAACCTAAAGAATGAGATGGAGTAACTGGCAGTATTATTCCCCTTACAAGATAGATTATATGACTGTAATGTGCTCTGACTTAAATGTAAGCTCCCTATAGAATGAATATCCTTGCAACTGTCCTGTTGCTATTGACGAATAAAATTATTGGTATTACCACAGTTCCCATTTAGGCTGCAAAGAGACTACATTAATAAGATATCTTACTACACTGAACACTGGTCTCTTCTAAAAATCTGGCTGTAAATATTGCATTGACAGCTGCTGGGTGATGAGCTGTTTTCTAGGGATTTAATAGGAACTAAAATCCGTTGAAAATAGGAACTGGTTCTGGGTACTGAATAGATGACAAAATTCTTATGCTGGTATGTGACATGTAAAATTCCCCCACCAGCTAACATTTATTAGCTTTTAAGAGAATGTCATAATTCACAAAAATATTTCTAATTGCTGCTCAAGTGGAGTAAGTTATTTGACTGGTGCTTTTTCCTAACAGGTTTGCCTTCTGTCATTACAGAGTTAATTCGTGAGTCAGGAGGATTGCTTTAATTGTCTGAGAGACTCGAGCAATCTGTAGATATGAAAGACTTAACTCATACAGGTGCAGGCTATAAACTGGAGTTATAAAGAATAAAAGATATTACTGCAGTCCATGAGACTGTGGACTAAATTTGCCATCTTGTTTTCCTAGGAGACGGATAAATGCATGAAGATAAAAGTCTCCAAGTCATTAAATCACATGACACTTTTATTCTCTTTTTCTCCCGTCTTCCCTCACAAAGTCACAAATAAGACAATCACTGGACTTTCTTTGCTGAGCTGCTCGATGGACGTCATTGTCTCCTCCTTCGGTCTAGGTGAAGATCAGTAAACACAGAATAGAGGTCAGGACAACATGTTGTGGTGGGCTGACCTTGGCTGGTTGCCAGACCCCCACCCAGCTGCTCTCATTCCCCTCCTCAACAGGACAGAGGGAGCAAAAATAATGGAAAAGCTTGTGGGTTGAGATAAAGACAGGGAGATTGCTTAACAATTACTGTCATGGGCAAAATGGACTCAGTGAAAATTAACTTATTTCCAGATAAAAATAGAGTTAGATCTTGAGAAACAAAGACAAATTAAAACAACACCTTCCCCACTCCTTCTTCCCAGGCTCAACATCACTCTGCTACCAACTGCTTTACCTCCTCCCTCACCCCTGAGTGTCGCAGGGGCATGGCGAATGGGGGTTGTGACTAGTCCATAACTGTTCCTTTCTACCACTCCTTCCTCCTCACACTTTTCCCCTGCTCTGACATGGTTCCTCTCCATGGGCCACAGTTTCTTCAGAAAAAGGCTACTCCTGTGTGGGTCCTTCCCACAGGCTGCAGGGGAATCCCTGGTCCTGTGCCTGCAGCACCTCCACCCCTTCTTCTTCACTGACGGGGCCAGGCAAGGCTAACCAAATTAGATATAGAGAAGAGACTGTTACATTTTTTACATAAAACACTTTGAGGACAAATTGCCGATCGCTTTACTTTTCTCATCCAAATTGGAACCACGAAGACCAAGGCCTTTGGGCGATAGCTGATGCTTGCATTTTTCATATCCTGAAAAGACTCAGAGGGTTTATCATCGTTAAATCATTTACATCCCTGGAGCACCGCTGCTGGGGACCACTGCCTCCTCTCCTCCAATGTCTTCCTCTGTCAGCATCTTCAATGTTGAACACCCCATTTGCCTCCAAGTTACAGCATTGGAGAAAGGGAAGAAAACCTTTTAAATATGAATTGCAATTTTCCCCATTGTTTCTGCAAAACCCAAGTTTGTTGATCTTTAGATATGCTGCGAGGAAAAGGTATTCACATAGATTACAAAATTTGCAATCCCTTTTAGGAAGAAAACCTATTCTTTCTCTTGGATACTTAATCAGCATGGCAGCTACTTATATAACCTGAACTCAGCAAAAGTTTAATCATATTTATGCATGTTTAGAGCTCCATTAATATGCTTCATCCTGTACCTATAGGTTATACAATACAATGTTTCCTGCACAACTGCAGACTAGAGGCCTGAATGAATTGCAGTTCAGCCAAAGTTTAAGCAAATACTAGATGTAAAAGCAGATAAAACACCAGTTAAATCTATTGTGTTTTTTTAAAAATCTAATAAAATAACAGGCATTAGATAATTATTGTAAGAGACCAAAATCACAATAATTGATTACACTACCCCCTCCCCCCAGCACACAGAATTACCTCTAAAGTAAAATATAAGCAAAATACAAGCTTTCTGTTTCAGTTAAAAACTTTATTACTTTACCATTATGTTGTAAACACTGAATTTTATATATTATGATTATAGGAATTTCATTTCTGAATGTCTGCTTTACTGTGAGCACTGGCTTTGCATAACAATAAAATAATAAAGCAACTGAAGGCATGCCAGCATTCAATCTGAACTGAAATCTCCGACTCTATTTCACGAAACCACGTGAATCTCCGCACTTTAGACACACCTTCTGTACACTAGACAAGGTACAGCAGTGTCACCTACCTTTCAAGTTCTATTCACAGCCTGACCCTTAAAAGTGTATTAAAAGAAAATATACTGTCTATATAGCTACAAACGCACACATCTACATAGGTGCCTTTGAGACAGCCAACAAATGACCCAAAGTGGGGCTGGGCTCCCCTGGCCCCACTGGGCCCTTGCCCATCCCTGAGACAAGGCTTGCTCGGTGCACAGTACTGGGGTGAGTGTGGTCTCAAAAGAAGATGGAGTCCATCTTAAGTAGGCTCCTCTTCAAAGATTTCCACGTAAGATATTGAATTCCCCAAAGTGGAGGACAGCAAACGCAAAGATTTCAGAATGAAATCCCAGTGAAATTAAGGTTTCAACTATTTAAAGCCATCACTGTTTTTGGATAAAAAGATTTTTGGGTTCTGAGCTAGATATCTATCTTCCAACTCAACCCACAGGAAGCGATCGGTATAGTCAGCATAAGCTGAGGAAAACCTTTTGAGTGGTTTATTTATTTACTGAAAAGAGCAATTCAGGTTCAGGAGCCCCCTAGCTTTACATTGAACTCAGAGGAGAATCTCTGCTGAAACGAAAAAGTAAAGCATCTCTGAAATGCCTTAACTATTTCTTTCATATCAAAAGTGTACTGCTTTGATGTTTTGAAAGAATTAATATGCTAGTACTTGTTACAAAATCTATAATCCCAACCATCACCCTCCACAAAGGGAAGAAGGAGAATGATGGAGAATGTCCCCATATTGAAAAACAGCTTAAGCCGTCATCTGGGAGGTAGAAGACAAAATATTTAGCGAGTCTGAAGGTCTAAGTGCAGAAGTACATATGAGGATGTACTCACCAGTAAGCCTGTAAAGCCCTTAAGCACACCCATTGCAGTCTTTTAAGTCCACTCTATTGGAGCCTATATATAGGCACAAGCGATTATTCCCTGGAATATTTAAACAGCGAAGGGAAGTGCTTGTCTGAGCACGGACTAATAGTATGAGCAACAGAGATAACAGTAACTTCTTTTTTAGCCTGGAGAAAAAGGGGTATAACCACTTAAAAGAAAACATATCAAGTCATGTGGCTCAAATTGCAATACAATAAAAACTTTTGAAATATCAGCACTTGTAGCTCCATGTAATGAAAACTAGCATAGGTCAACAGTGTATCTTCAAAATAGGTAGTATGTTCAGGTCAACTCCAAAAATAACTCTGGCACAATATTTGCCAACAATATTGGCTTCTCTGAGAATGTAAGGAATCTACACCTATGGGTACCCATGAGGATAAAAATTAAAATAAATCCCTCTGCTATTCAAACAGCTGATTTTCTTTCCTTTTCTGGCACCAGGCACATTTTTCATCAAGATTTCCTACCATAACAGAGGAGTACGAATTACTCTGAAAAGTATTTCCCTGAATTTATAAGCATCAATAAACTGAGCATGGGCTAATAGTATTTTAGTCAATAAAATTGAACTGTTCTGCCTAAAAGGTTACTTACCCAGCAGACTATCTCTCAAAATCTATTTATGTACATGTGCATACTGCATTGTGCCAAATGCACAATATTAATACGTTATGTAAATTCCAATTATAGGCACAATAATAGCAGCATTGGTTTATTGCAAGTTATTGGGTTATATGGCACTTTTCTTTTTTTTTAAGTCAATAGTAAAACTTTCATCAACTTAAACAGAAGAAGCAGAAAATCTTGTCTCAGAGAGTTGGCCTTGAAGTAAAAATTAGTTTTGCAACCCTGGCTCCAAGACAGTGTAATTACACCTTTGACTTCAAAAGAACCTCAGTTCTATCTGTGATGTACTTAGGCTCTATATTGGATTCACTATGAATTACTCCTTCATCTTTGAGAAATCCATTGGATTCTTAAAGATATTTAGGAACCTAATTCCAACAGATGTTTCTTTAATATTTATACAGCTTCAAAGGCTTAAATTCTGCTCACAGTTCTCTTTCTGAATACTTTCTCCATTTTTACTTTCCTCCATTTTCCTAGAGAAGTTTACTGACTACGCATAAACATTTAGATGTCTATATTATTGCAAAAATTGGTTTCAGGATACAAGAATGTATAAAAGTCAAGAAAATCAAAGTCAGGCCATTAGTAGACTCTGTAAGATACCACCATATTATATGCAACAGTAGGTGACGTATTTCCCTCCCTCCATGCTTTTGTGCTCTACTGTAACATTAGCATACTCATTTACATTTTTAAATATATGCAATAAATATACATTATGGCTTCAGTTAAGATTTCCACAGAAACATTCTGGAATATTATACAGTGCATATGTGAATATGAGTGTGTAAGTATAAGTCTGTGAATATTTGCACAGATTTTTTTATTATTACAGAATCACAGAATCACAGAATCATTTGGTTGGAAAAGACCTTTAAGATCATTGAGTCCAACCATACCTGTCCACTACTAAACCATGTCCCTAAGCACCTCATCTACCCAGCCTTTAAATACCTCCAGGGATGGGGACTCAACCACTTCCCTGGGCAGCCTGTTCCAATGCTTGACAACCCTCTCCGTGAAGAAATATTTCCTAATATCTAATCTAAACCTCCCCTGGCGCAACTTGAGGCCATTTCCTCTCATCCTATCACTTGCGACTTGGGAGAAGAGACCAACACCCACCTCGCTACAACCTCCTTTCAGGTAGTTGTAGAGAGNTGCTGGCCACACTATTCCTGATACAAGCCAGGATGCTATTGGCCTTCTTGGCCACCTGGGCACACTGCTGGCTCATATTCAGTCGGCTGTCGATCAACACCCCCAGATCCCTCTCCGCCAAGCAGCTTTCCAGCCACTCATCCCCAAGCCTGTAGCATTGCATGGGGTTGTTGTGGCCCAAGTGCAGGACCCGGCACTTGGCCTTGTTGAACCTCATGCAATTGGTCACAGCCCATTGGTCCAGCCTGTCCAGGTCCCTCTGTAGAGCCTTCCTCCCCTCAAGCAGATCAACACTTCCACCCAGCTTAGTGTCATCTGCAAACTTGCTGAGGGTACTCTCGATCCCCTCATCCAGATCATTGATAAAGATGTTGAACAGAACTGGCCCCAACACTGAGCCCTGGGGAACACCTCTCGTGACTGGCCTCCAACTGGATTTAACTCCATTCACCACCACCCTTTGGGCCCGGCCACCCAGCCAGTTTTTAACCCAGCACAGAGTATGCCTGTCCAGGCCATGGGCAGTCAATTTCTCCAGGAGAATGCTGTGGGAGACGGTGTCATTTTGCTTTAAAAGAGGAATTAGATTTTGAATTTAAGTCATATTATAAACAGTCTTTCTAAGTGTAGCTCAAAATACACACAGACATCTTAGTAATAAGTATTACAAGAATGCCATTCTGTTGATCAGTTTTGGACTTGAAGAGTGTTTCTTTTCTTCCCTGATGGCCAGTAGCAAAATACTTACAATACTCAGAAAATCTTCCATGAGACAAGAACCAAGATAAAATTTTCCGTATATATTTTCTCTCATTCCCAAGTTTAATTCAGAACCTTTAATGTCACTTTAATGTAGTTTTCATGTGTTAATCATATCATTAATGTTATGACTGACAGATAGAAATTAGTTTAATGGAGAGTTCAGGCTTCTTAAATCAAGACAGGCTTTTAGGTTCTCATGATTAATAGAGCAATACCCAAGCCACATATGCTCTAACTTAAAAGCAAGATGGATAATGAGTTCATGCAGCTGTTGAAGGAATTTTAAAATATATGGTGGACTACAGTACAATGATAGCACATTACACTGGAATTAATGCATGATAATTTGTCTGTCATAGTCAATGTTAAAAGAAAAAGTGCAAAGACTAAGCAGGGATATTCACGAGTTAGACTGCAGGATATCTAATGAGATGTAGGATGAATGAGGGGAAAAAAGGAAAAAGTACCACTGGATTAATTTAGACTTACAGAAAATTCCAGTCCCAAAGTTATGTTTTAGGTCATGCAAGAGTCTCATGGCTTGTGCAGTCTTCACCTAACAAATACCCAGGTCCTCACCAGGCCTCTAATGAAACAAGTATGCCTGCGTATTTTCTATTCACTTCTTATTTCTTAAAAGGAATTATATTTCAGACAGATACTGATATCCTGCTCTCATACCTGTGATAAGGACATTTCAGTGGAACTAGTTGTAAGGTTTAAGTAAAACACGAGTAATTTAAATACATGTTGGCATGTATAAAGCCAAAGATAAGGAAAGCCAGTAGTTAATAAAGAACCAAGACAAGTAATTCAGGATGGTACAAAGCTAGAGTAGGACTCACAGAGTGAAAAAATGATAGGAAAGTGCTGGCTGAATAATCTAAAGACCATAATGAGTTTTAAGTTTCCCTCATTAGCAGATTATGAGTCCCCAGAGATGAAATTTTAATACCTAATTTTGTAACTGGCATTTTATTACGGCAATCGCATAGCCAAAAAAGCTGATTTTTCATCTCACAAATTTTTTCAAGTTGGCATGTTTCATTTTAATCACTGCTCCTTTCCAACCGAAATAAGGAAAAAAATACAGAAAATAAAGATTCGGACAGAATTTCCCTAAATTTTATAAGCAAATATCAATATGTAAAACTCATTACAATTTATTTTATTTTATTTTATTTTATTTTATTTTATTTTATTTTATTTTATTTCTTGCTTATCTACTGAAATACAGTCCATCATTACTGTTCTTTACTGGTTTCACAATTACTGTGTAACACATTACAAGATAAAGATTTCTTCTTAAACTTATGACTTAAGAAAAGAATTAGAATACTCCGCTTTTTGTCTCAGTGGGGCAAAAGTGTATAGGAAAATAAATTAATCATATAATTTCCAACTAAAGTGAGCAACACTGAGGAAAGCACTTCAGGTGTGCTTAAGTGTTTATTTGAAATAAGGTTGAATTGAAGAAAGAAGAGATTTTGAAAATTTCCAAATGCTTAGGATGAAAACAGTCACAGTACCAATGAGAGAGAGGGTCTTTAAGCTCTCCCCATCATATGTGTGGGAATACAGACCACACTGAGGGTACTAACAGATAGAAAGGAAGGGGTACATCTCATTACTATATTTGCACCTGTGTGCTGTTAGTGATCTTAAGATCACTAACAAAAAATAAAAACAAAACTAGGAGGAATAGAAGAAAATGACATATTCCTATCATTAGAAAATAAATACTGCATATATTGAAGTCTTTTTTCTCCAAATAGATGATTCATATTGCCAAGAAATACCAAGTACATTTCAAACTTGTATCTTTGCAACATACATAGAGAACAATTACTCTTTGTACAAAGCTAGCAAAGTGTCTTAACTAATTTACTGTATCAATGACTGTAGTTAATGTTTCCTAACTCATCTCAGATCATATATACTACATTACACCTGTAATTTTCCCAGGTCATGGGTAATACGTTACTGCAGTGCTGCTAAAAATCCATTCACATGCTGTGTTTTCTTTCTGTAAAGCAAAGATAACTGCTTATACTGTTTTAGAACCTGTTTCCCTAGAGTATTGCAACATCACCAAAACCATAAATTCTTCAAAGTCTGTGTAGATTTGATAAAGAATTAAGCAAATTACAGTAGAATGGAAGAAACCGTGGTAAAAGAAACAGTGCACTATTTTCCTCTGTGTATAACTCTTCAAAATATTCATCTGAATGTCTCGTGGCACAGAAGCTGAAGAGCTGAGAAGAATGTAGGAGGCTACTTATAATCACCTGAGTGTTGGGACAAGCGCAAACATCCCTTTGACCTATGATCAGTGGCTGACCATAGTCAAGAATGTTAATTAGAATCTCATCTTCTTCTGGTTCCAGTAAACAGATATAAAAAGTTCAATGTATATCAGAATCCAGTGTACTGAATCAAGAATAAAATCATATCAAAGCCTGTCCCAGATGGTTTTATTAAACCATTCTAATTTCAGATGTGAGAACAATCATAATTTTTGAAGGAGGATTCTCCAGCATAAATAGGTTCCATGACCGCTGCTGCAGAATGACCAAAAAATAGGATAAGCTCCACAAGAAGTACATCAGGCCTATAGAAACAGTGCAAACTACTGTTGCAGCAGATACACAGTGCAAGTGAAGCCAAAATAACAATCAAGCAAAACAAACTTCATCAAATGGTTAGTGAATGCTGCATGGGGATTTAACAATATGCCACAAGACAAAAGTGGGGGTAGAGAGGTGACCAAGGGACCCCAGCAATGTCTCCAATACCTCACCTTACGCTTCTGCATGATACTTCAAATATACAAAAACTTTTATTGCCAGCTTATTATTAGCATCACCTAAAATTTCACTAAGTCCAACACAAGAAGATGAAATTAGAAGATGACATGCAGCTGTAAAAATGTAACCTGACCTGAGCAGGACCTTGTTTTGTTTGTAAGAAGGAAATACTGACAAGTAATTTGTTTGAGATACAACACTGAATGTGTACTGAAAAAAGTTACATAAAGTGTTTCAAACTCAATAATTCAGGATTTTATATTTTTTAAGAATTCACCTTAATAGTGTATAGCTGTTTTAGAAAAACAAACAAATAAACAAACAAGAACACTCCGTTAAATGAAATCATTAGTGAAGGTTTTTATCTTGAAAAAAGCGCACAAGAAGGAAAGGAAAACTTGAGGGCAAGCCAGTTACTTCTTACACTAACTCCAAGAAAAGGAATATTGTTGCTGGGATTACAGTAACAATGAGCAGGGAAACACCACATGAGTTGTCAGCCCCAGATGTGATGAATTTGGCTCACAAATGATGAAACTTATGGTACAATGAATGTCATATTTTGTGAGTTTTTCATGTAACGTGAAAGAACATTTTGATATTCTCAATGAATTGCTTAACTTCCACCCTCATCATTTGGCTACCGTGGCTACTGTTAAATCAGGCTCAGTTGAAACACTGAGTAAACATGGTGACAAAGTAACAATGAAACTACTAAGCTTGCCTTATCTATATTAGACAGTGATTCAAATGATATGGGGCAAAGGGGCATCACTGGCAAAAAGTCAGCTCTGGTCCCTACTCTAGAAGAAATTTTGGATTGAAAGCTCTTCTGGTACCATCTGGAGTCCTCTCCACAAAAGACATAACTTTTTGAGCATTCTGCTCTCCTCTATCTGTTGCCTCAACAAAATTCATTATCTGCATTGGCCCAGGGGAAGCTTCATGACTTTTTTTCATGAAACTAAAAAGAATTAGCATGTAATTGGAATTTTTGTTGGTTGTCCAATGAAAAAAAAAATACTCAGAAGGTTTTTTCTCTCTGACAAGTTTTTGAAAACCAAAAGACCCCACACTCTTAAGACTTTTGATAGAAGGGGGAGAAGTCATTGACAATTGCAATAAGGCAATTATTGGACAACTTACCTTCAGGGAAAGTGTTTTTGTAACTTCTAATTGGAGATTTAGTTAAGATCTGAATCAAGAGGGTTTATATTCCTTCTGTATATTATGTTTTAATTGCTTTTCACAGTCTGGCTGAAAGTGCCACAGGGTATAGAGTTATAATTTGAAGATATTATAAATTTTCCTTTGGGAAGTGTGAAAAGTCAGCAGCAGAGGGGAGCAGAGAGAAGGCAGTACTCCAAAGGAACTGCCTCCACCCAGGCAGATGCCTCTGGGAATTAAGTACATTGCTTCCTTTACGAATTTTAAACTTGTGCCTCTGCTGAAACAGCTATTACATTATTTGAAAGTGCATTTCTGCTTCTTTCTTGGTCTTTTCTCTCATTCATGTTTTACATGATCAGCTGAGAGAGAGTGCCTTAAGAACTGTTAAGGGCAAAAACGTACCTTGGGCTTCATGCAAATGAGAATCAGGTTCTGCATTTTAATGACTGATGCCTGTAAACTTTCTGCTTGCTTATTAGCAGAAAGATGTATCAAGTTACAGAAGTGGTTTGGATACTGACAGTAGATGAGTTTCAGGGGGTTTTGGTCTGCATCTCCTATTTCCTAACATTTTAGTTACTCTTTGCAGACTCTGATATGATACAGTAGTGATGATACCAGCTGGGTTTTGCAGAAATTACTGTAAAAGCTATAACTTTTTATACTGAATCACAAGTTCTTACAACAGCTAGTAAGTATGTCCTTAGTACTTCCATAGCCTGTCATAAAAAATTTCTGCATGAAGTTATTCTCTATTAAATTGTTAGACAAGTTTTTATTAAAACAGTCTGAAAGCTTCCTGGAAACATTAAAGTAAAATAATGAGATTACTTTTAGTACTGGACTGTCTCTTTGAAAGGTCACAGTTTTGGAGGATAACCTCTTTTACAATCAGCTGCATTGCTGAGAGGGAGCATTGTAATAGTGTTAGTGCTGCACAACCTGGAATGCCTTATAAGAGAGTTTGATGTGTCTCAGCAAAAATTCATTCCAGAAGAATTCAATCAGTTCTTCGGAGAACTTTCTGATGTGAAAAAATAATTGAGTGCTTGACATCTAGCTTTATAGGTCAAACACTGAAAATGCAATATCTTTGCAATAAATTGGGATGAAATTGTAGAATTTTAGTTGTGAGGTAAGTTTGTGGTTTTGTGGAACAGATGGTTTGGATGATGTGGGTTTCAGAGAGTGCTTTCCATTAGGAGAATAGCAAACCAAAAGCAAAATATTTTGGGTTTTTTTTCCCAACTTGATAGATTTTAAATTAACCATTTTATACCAAGCTGAGTACTCCAGAAGCTAGCTGACCTAGAGCTAGAGCTTAACTCAAGAAAGGGCATACCTGTTTTTGAACCATCTGAACCATTTTGAACCATTTGAACCAAGTTGGTCCACAACTTTGTGTGCTTTTTCTACAGGGAAAAAAATGGTTCTAATAAAAGAGATTATCTCCTTCTCACAATATGGCCTATTGTATACTCATAAATTACTATGGCTATAGCACATACACAAACTTAATTGCAGGTGTTATCTCTCTTCTAATTTTGCTAACATACATCTTGACTGATGGATTGGTAAAAAAAGTCTTAGTAATCAGGCATTTTATAGGATTATTCTAGTGACTTTTAAACAAGTGGTGATCTAATGCTATCACAAGGTCTTTTCACACAAATACCAGCTTTAGCATCTTCCTTTGATAGGTTTTCATGCTTCATTTTACTTTGTTTCTTCTTAGGAAAGGGAACAAATAAAAGATTTAGTAACTTTTATTTACAAGCTTAAATGGGATTTCTACCTATACTGACACTGCCTATTTATAATTTTGGAGGGGAAAAAAAAAAATATGAGGCATTTGCATGGCTCCAAATGAGACCTTGCATTTGTTTTGCTCAGAGTTTGCAACAGTGATATAAAGGGAAAAGAGGTTTTCAACCACAGCTGTATTTAAGAATTTTCTGCAAAACATTGGTTTTAAGGTTAAAAAGCCAACTTGAACTCTAGATTCTTGGGACTGATCATGTTTGGGAAAACCAACAACCAGCAGCAAACCAACCTCCTCTAGTCTTTGCCCAGTGTCCTGTTGCACAACCAAATGGTGAAATATAGCTGATGCACCTTTATATTAGTGGAATATCACATATCTGCTGCTTATAGGTAGTTCCAATCCTACTCTGCAGAAGTCCAGAACAGTGAAAAGCATGTTTGTGTCTGCCTCCTGCCACAAGGGAGACATTCAGACACATTTGACACTGCTATTAGTAAGCCATAAAGGCAACAGCATGTANTCAATGGAAATTTTGCACAGGTCCTGAAAGGTGATCCTGTGCTTTTAGGAAAAATAGTGTTTCTCAGTCTTATTTGGGTATAATTTTTCTGTTTTCTTTGGACCTTCAGGGTGATCTGACGTAAGTGATTTTAACATTTCTTATTCCAAATTTGCAGGTTTGATTTTCTAATGAAGGTGAGATTATAATTTCACTTTCATTTTTGCCTATTACTGCTTTGCACTGTGCTTATAATAAAGTCATCATTGATCCTTATACAAGTTTAAATGAGAATTTTGACTAGACAGCCAGCATAATACCATGTATGAGGGGGGTTTTTTTCTATTCCACTACTTAAAGCACTTACTTTCCCTCTTCTTGAAAAACATTTGAAACCAATGGAAAAGACCATACATTTCATTTTTTTAACCTTAAACAGAGGAGGCTGTTTCTTCTCCTTAGATTAGACTAACATTCAGGGTTCACACTTGTGACTTTTTTCTTGCAACTCCCACTGCAAAAACAGTTTTATATTTGTCTAGGAGAACAATGTGGCAAGTCTTTTTTTTAAGAACCCGCAATTATTTTCCATGACATTTCAAGAATCCTGTTATTCAGCTTTCAAAGCTTGTTGTATAATACAAAACCAGAATCTATCAGTGCAAATACTAGATCTAATTTTCCTATCATGGTCACCCAAGTGAACAAAATCAATTAATCATAAAGTGTAATAGTTGAAACCAGATGGCAGTGGTAATCCAATAAAGACATAAATAAACAGGGGGAAATACTCTNACCAGCAGCAAACCAACCTCCTCTAGTCTTTGCCCAGTGTCCTGTTGCACAACCAAATGGTGAAATATAGCTGATGCACCTTTATATTAGTGGAATATCACATATCTGCTGCTTATAGGTAGTTCCAATCCTACTCTGCAGAAGTCCAGAACAGTGAAAAGCATGTTTGTGTCTGCCTCCTGCCACAAGGGAGACATTCAGACACATTTGACACTGCTATTAGTAAGCCATAAAGGCAACAGCATGTAGTTATTCATGCTTTTCTACACTCAAAAACCCCCGAAAGTAAGGAATAAAGGAAGTTTCTTAAAATGAAGACATCAGCACAGATTATGAATGCACAAGACAATGATACTCACATTATGTATTAGTCACCTTGACAGTCACACTTGAAGGCCATAATCCCACAGATCAGGAAAATATAAAAAAAA
>VYZW01006425.1:1957-45801 GCA_013401315.1 Balaeniceps rex | reverse complement strand
ACAAAAAAAAACCAACCTGTCTTTAAATTTAAATACACAGAAAAAAAAAAAAAAAAAAAAAAACAACAAAATAAACGACTAATAATAATAAACACTGTCTTGCTATCAGGCTGGTAAAGTTTAGAAACTTGATTACTAAAAAATATAATGGTAGCTACAGTTTTAATGGTGTGTCCAAAGATTTTTTGGATAGCAGGGATGCTGAGGGCTTGCTTTGTTTGTCTGTTTTTTGTTAAAGAAATCCACACTATCCAGAAGACTCCTCCAGGGATTCAAAATTGGAGACAGTTTCTGCTCCAAGTACTTCCAGCAATTGTTGGCATCTTTTAAGAGTGTCTGGATAGAATTTATTAACATATATAGCCAGAGCTCTATCCTCTATTGAAAGGCAATATAACACACGTTCCCTGACAGATTAAAGCAAGCTGTACTATAAATTGTGCAGATTGAGCCCTCTTACATGGTTTATCCTAATCATAGCTCTGCCATTTGCTTCTCATGACAGGATAAAAATAAAAGTCCCATAAAACTAAAATAAAATAGACAGTCTGCCATTCCTCCCTTAGAAAACATTTGTCAGAATCTCTTCAAAAATAATTGGGAAGAAAATGTGCTGAATTCTGCAATCTATTGAGTCATTTTTAAAGCTCGTCCAAGCACGTTAAAAGGCAGCATTCTTTACGATCAGCTAGCTTGGGAGAGGGTGTATTTTATATCCTCAAAAAACTTTAATAGTTTGCTTTTTTCACCCTTAAGAATAAGTTTCCCCTGACTTTAAACTTAAATATTTATCCAGTGAGCAAGAAACAGTGAAACATTTAGGTTCACTTACTGTTCCACAGTCTTCAGTGTTCTAAACCATGCTTTTCCCCATACTTTTGTCCTACAGCCTCACAATTTACATTTTTTCCTTCTCTGCAGTGTCTGCTTTTGAACTATTGCTGCTTAATGCAAGCAGTGTGGAAGTCTTCTTTTGCTATATATGAAAAAAACAGCTTATGGTACATTCTTTAGCTCTTTTCAAATACAACTGCTGAATGAAACCTGAACTCTTTTACTGCTGTGGACTGAGGCTGGCCTCTTCAGCAAGGGCAGTTGTTTCCCTTCTTGGTAAGGAAATGACCTCTGCAATTATGGGCTATTCTGCAAAGGATGAATTCTGGAAACTTAGTATTCACCTGTAATTACAAAGATCGACATTTGAGAGGTGTTGTGACGTTCCAGTGACACAGGGAGACAGAAATATTTAAAACAAGGCTTGCTTCCTAGAGATGGTGTGGTAAAGAAACAAGCCAGCACCAGAATCTGCCTCTTTTCTGCACAAGTGGAGATGATGCAATGCTCTTTCTCAACTCTGACCACACAACAGGAGATGAGGAAAGTAGGTTGCCCCATTTGACTTCAGGTCTGTGCAGCAAAGCCAGGGAACAGTGACAGAACAATTCTTGGGCTGAACATCCTTCTTTGTATTTTTCCCTAACAATATGAAATAAAGGTGTCTTGGTAAAGGACAAAAAGCATGAGATGTGAGCTATTGCCCCTGAAAATGACATACTGTGACATCTACTTTATGACATGTTAGAGAGCCCTAGAATAACAGTTACTATGGTTTTGATATAGAAAGGACCAAATTAAGCAGTTTTGTTTTGCATACACAGGGACTTTTCAACAGCAACGACTGGCTTAGTACTTGAGAGTTCATGACTGGTTGCCCTAATTCAGGATTGCAGGATACTTCTATGTAAACTTATTTTCAGAAAGACTTACTAGAATCTTTATAAGCTTTTGTAAAAAGAAAGATGCAGTTTAGTTAGCTACACAGAATTTATTTAAAATCATAATTTACAACAATTTAAACTGTTTCAGCCACTTCTGTGGCACTTCATTTGATTTTTTCCCACTATCCCCATGTTCAAGTATCTCTACTGGCAGCCTTCCTTACATAGGAATGTTATGACGTTTCCTTTTGCAGATGGACCACACCAACTGATCCAGAGAAACCAAGCAGAATGGTTGATGCAAATCAGGGCCCAGTATAGTTAGAACACTGCAATTATACAAAATCATCAAAATAATTGAAGCAGAGAGTAATAAAGCCAGCCTTAATAGTGCTTGGCTTCACTACAGTTTGTGATATCCAATTGGATTAGTGTCTCAGTCAATAGCTACAGGCAAGTCAGGCAGTTTAAAATGTATCAGTTGTGAGATTAAAAAGGACTATCTGCCTGATATGCAAAAAATATGCTGACATGCAGTAGATTCAGCCTATAAATACATGGGCTCCTGTTAGGCATTAGAAATTGAGCATATTGGCCAAGATGGGAAAACCATAGGCATGAAGGATTGGTACCAGTAGGTGCTTAGCATCTGCCACAGAGGACTGAATCTTCCCTTTGCCTTAGTTCATGAGGAATTGAGGATTTTATCTTTTCCATTTTAATACACTTGAAAACACTGAGTCTTTCAGCCCACAGCATTCCCCTTTTACATGACTACCAAAAGCAGAAGAGTTACAGCATCATAAAACTGGTTTGCCACTCCATGTACTCCAGGTCCTCTGAGTGCCTAGCATCTGCTTTACTGGTTAGGGAGCCCATTCAGCTATGGACAGATTACATTTTAATTTCTAATTCTTGGAGGAAGCATGCATATGAGACAGAAAAGATAAACAAAGCATATGCTTTTCTATTAAAAACAATTATAGTCAGTGTCCATCGTGGCATATCACAGATTTTTTACCTTAAGAATACGCATTGCAAAGCATGTGTATGATTAGTCCCTCAAGCATGTTGTCTCAGTAGATTTTCACTGAGTCAGAAAGAGATAGATTTGTAAATGGATTTTAGTGCCGCAAATGCATCTTGAGGCACCTGACACACTGAGTGGAATCCAATGTCCTGGCATAAGTGTCTGGGCAGGAAAACCACTATGTGCCTCAAAACGATATCCACAAAACAGACTGGGAAGCTGTCTCTGCTAACCAGCAGAATAGGGAGTGTCGGGCAATCTTCATGTTAGAGAGCAACTGGAATGTATCAAGCTCTGACTAGGAGTGGATGAAGAACGAGTCGAGAGCTTATGGGTGAGAATTAAGGGGCAGGTTAATATGCATGACACTGTTGTGGGTGTTTACTCCAGGCCACCTGATCAGGAAGAGGAAGTCGATGAGGTCTTCTACAGACAGCTGAAAGTAGCCTCATGATCACAGGCCCTGGTTCTCATGGGGGACTTAAACCACTCTGGTATCTGCTGGAAAGACAACACAGCTAGGCACACACAGTCCAGGAGGTTCCTGCGGAGCATTGATGATAATTTTTTGACACAGGTGGTGGAGGAGCCAACAAGGAGAGGTGTGCTGCTGGACCTTGTACTAACAAACAAAGAGGAGTGGTTGGGGATGTGAAGGTTGGGGGCAGCCTTGGCTGCAGTGACCATGAGATAGTGGAGTTCAGGATCCTGCATGGAGGAAGCAGGGCAATAAGTAGGATTACAACCCTGAACTTCAAGAGAGCTAACTTTGGCCTCTTCAAGGACCTACTTGGAGGAATCCCATAGGTTAGGGTTCTAGAAGGTAGGGGGTCCAAGAGAGCTGGTTATTATTTAAGCATCACTTCCTCCAAGCTCAAGATTGATGCATCCCTATCAAGCAAAGGGGGCAGGAGACCTGCATGAATGAGCAAGGAGCTTCTGGAGAAACACAAATAGAATAAGGAAGTTTACAGAATGTGGAAAAAGGGACAGGCCACTTGGGAGGAATATGGGAACGTTGTCAGAGTATGCAGGGATGTGGTGAGGAAGCCTAAGCTCCACTTGGAATTAAATCTGGCAAAGGTTGTCAAGGACAGCAAGAAGAGATTCTTCAAGTACATCAGTAGCAAAAGGAAGACTAGGGAAAATGTGGGCCCACTGCTGAATGAGGTGGGTGTCCTGGTGACGGAGGATACAGAAAAGGTGGAGTTACTGTATTCGTTCTTTGCTTCAGTCTTTACAGCTAAGGCCAACCCTCAGGAATCCCAGACCCTGGAGGTAGGAGAGAAAGTCTGGAGAAAGGAAGACTTTCCCTTTGTTGAGGAGGATCAGGTTAGAGATGATTTAGGCAAACTGGACACTCACAAATCCATTCACCCCGACAGGATGCACCCATGAGTCCTGAGGGAAGTGGCAGGTGTTATTGTTAAGCCACTCTCCATCATCTTTGAAAGGTCATGGAGAATAGGAAAGGTGCCTGAGGACTGGAGGAAAACCAGTTTCACTCCAGTCTTCAAAAAGGGCAAGAAGATGAACCCAGGAAACTACAGGCCAGTCAGACTCACCTCCATGCCTGGAAAGGTGATGGAACGGCTCATTCTGGATGTCATCTCTAAGCATGTGGAGGAAAAGAAGGTTATCAGGAGTAGTAGTATCAGTCAACATGGATTTGCCAAAGGGAAATCATGCTTGACCAACCTGATAGCCTTCTATGATGGCATGACTGGCTGAGTAGATGAGGGGAGAGCAGTGGATGTTCTCTAACCTTGACTTCAGCAAAGCTTTTGACACTGTCTCTCATAACATCCTCATAGGTAATGTCAGGAAGTGTGGGTTAGATGAGTGGACAGTGAGATGGAGTGAGAACTGGCTGAATGGCAGAGCTCAGAGGGTTGTGATCAGCAGTGCAGAGTCTAGTTGGAGGCCTGTAGCTAGCGGTGTTCCCCAGGGGTTGGTACTGGGTCCAGTCTTGTTCAACTTATTCATCAATGACCTGGATGAAGGGACAGAGTTTGCTGATGATACAAAGCTGGGAGGAGTGGCTGATTAGTGGTCAACAGCTAGATGTCCAAATGGAGACCAGTGACAAGTGGTGTTCCTCAGGGGTCCGTACTGGGACCAGTGCTGTTTAATATTTTCATCAACGACATAGACAGCGAGACCAAGTGCACCCTCAGCAAGTTTGCAGATGACACCAAGCTGAGTGGGGCAGTTGACGCACCTGAGGGACGGGATGTCATCCAAAGGGACCTGGACAGGCTGGAGAGGTGGGCCTGCATGAACCTCATGAGGTTCAACAAGGCCAAGTGCAAGGTCCTGCACCTGGGTCGGGGTAACCCCCGATATCAATACAGGCTGGGGGATGAGGGGATTGAGAGCAGCCTTGCGGAGAAGGACTTGGGGGTACTGGTGGAAGAAAAGCTGGACATGAGCCAACAGTGTGCACTTGCAGCCCAGAAGGCCAACTGGATCCTGGGCTGCATCAAAAGAAGCGTGGCCAGCAGGTCNAAGGACTAATGGTTTTAAACTAAAGGAGGCTAGATTTCGGCTAGATATAAGGAAGAAATTGTTTACAATGCGGGTGGTGAAGCACTGGAACAGGTTGCCCAGAGAAGTAGTGGAGGCCCCATCCCTAGAAACCCTTAAGGTCAGGTTGGACGGGGCTCTGAGCAACCTGATCTAGTTGATGATGTCCCTGCTCACTGCAGGGGGGTTGGCCTAGATGACCTCTAAAGGTCCCTTCCAACCCAAAGCATTCTATGATTCTATGATTCTATGATTCTATGATTCTATGATTCTATACACCAGAAGGCTGTGCTGCCATTTAGCAACACCTGGACAAGCTAGAGAGTTGAGTGGAGAGGAACCTAATGAAGTTCAACAAAGGCAAGTGTAGGGTCCTGCACCTAGGGAGGAAGAACCCCCTGCACCAGTACAGGTTAGGGGTTGACCCGCTGGAAAGAAGCTCTGCAGAGAAGGACCTGGGAGTCTTGGTACACAATAAGTTAACCATGAGCCAGCAATGTGCCCTTGCGGCCAAGAAGGCCAATGGTATCCTGGGGTGCATTAGGAAGAGTGTGGCCAGCAGGTTGAGGGATGTTATCCTCCTCTACTCTGCCCTGGTGAAGCCACATCTGGAGTACTGTGTCCAGTTCTGGGCTCCCCAGTTCAAGAAAGACAAGAAACTACTGGACAGAGTCCAGTGGAGGGCTATGAAGATGATTAGGGGACTGAAGCATCTCTCTTATGAGGAAAGGCTGAGAGAGCTGTCTGTTTAGCCTGGAGGAGAGTGAGAGGGGATCTTATCAATGCTTACAAATATCTTAAGGGCAGGTGTCAGGAGGATGTGGCCAGAATCTTTTCAGTGGTGCCCAGTGACAGGATAAGGGGCAACGGGCACAAACTGAAACACAGGAAGTTCCATCTGAATATGAGGAAAAGCTTCTTTACTTTGAGAGTGACAGAGCACTGGAACAGGCTGCCTGGAGAGGTTGTAAAGTCTCCTTCTCTGGAGATATTCAAAACCCACCTGGATGCAATCCTGTGCAACCTGTGGTGGTTTAACCAGAGTTGGCAACTGAGTTGGCAACCAAGCACCCCACAGCCACTCGCTGTGTGGTAAACCTGCTTTACCAGTGGGGTTGGACTAGATGATTTCCAGAGATCCCTTCAAACCCTTCCCATTCTGTGATTCTGTGATAGCTGTTAAGTTATGGAATGCATCACTGCAGGCCAAAATATATTTCTAAATAATTACAAATTATAAATAATTGTGGAAAAGGTTAAAAAAAATCAAAGAGCATAATTTCATTAGTGTCTATTAACTGTGATAACTGGAATGTATTCATGGTTGTTCTTAAATCACAGGTTATTACCAGAAGCTGATGGAGGAAGATTACTCTACACTCTTCCTGTTCTTGTTCCCTAGTCATCTGCTTTGGTTTCCAGCAGAGGGGCAGACCTAGCCCAGTTCTGAAACAAAACATTTCCACAAAAATTAGGGGAAAGGAAGGAAAGAGGACAGGACTGGGGAACCAAATAGGTTTGGGACACAGATAAATAAAAGAAAATTGGGTTGCAGGTTCAAAGTAAATAGGGATGTCAAGAAGAATATCTGTTGGTCATTGATCAACAGTGATCAACTGGTTTCCAGTTGTGAGGATAAGCCCAGGCATGTTTGGGAAAAAAATTAAAAGCCTTCCCAGGAATGACAGACCTCAGGATTAGGGAACAATATATAAATAGGAGACAAGTGATAAAAAAGAAGAGGTGAGGATAAAGTATTAAAAATCAGGTACCTGGAGTGATATAAAAAACACAATCCTGTGTTGTTTAGACACTCAATCTGACAGTGAAAATAAACAGTTCTTATATCCCTACCAACTACCTAACTACCAACCCAGCCAGAGGTGACACTGCTCCTTTTTCTTCCAGTCAGCTAGTGTTTTATAGTACGTATCTCCAGTGCAGTTTGTCTTTGTTCCATTGCCTCTTCCCCTGTGAGGATTCAGCCCCACATACTCCAATCCACCATTTGATTGAGTCCATTTCAGAAGTTACCACCTCTATCTGGAATTTAACATCTCTCCTTAGGAGCAACTGTCCAATCAGGAGTTTAATTTATCCTGCCTCACTTAGAAATGAGCTCAGAATAAAATACTGATTCTTCTCCTAACTTTATCCCACCATCCTCAATAGGGTTTGGAATTTTCCATAGAGATGACATTTTCTGCTACAACTTCTACTGTTTTCCAGTTTCAACTGGGCTGCAGAGCAGCAAAAGCAACATAATAAAGGAAGTACTTTCTGCAAATTTCTACAAAAAAATTAGGTTTAATTTCTTTAAGTTTTGATTGGGTGACAGATCATCCCCAAACCACTCAGTGTTCACAGAACTACAACCGGACGCATCAGGTAAACAAAGTGTGGTAAAGGATCTGTTCTCAAAGCTCTTGGGAAACAGAGAACCCAAATGTAAAGGTCTTTCCCTGAGCCAGAGAAGGCAGAGAGACTTTGTTTACAGCTATACACACACTCACAGGAGAATTTCCTTATAAAAAAGATAGCTGATCCACTAAAAAACTCAGAGTCTCTTACACATGTAACATGTGGAACACTAAATTTAGTATCAATGACTATGATGTGAAAAGATTGTGCTAACTGGGAGGTAAATTTTCCTTCCTCCAAATTTAAGATTATTTAATTTCCCCCTTTATGATGTAGAGTAAAACATAGGAGACCTGACGCCATTTATGAACCAAAGAAAAAAATTCCAGACCTGAGCCATTGGAATACAATTTCAAAAATGACTGAAATATCCACATAGGTCCAATTTAAACTGGAAAACTTCAAGAAGAAATAATAGTGAATATTCCAATGAGCTACAAATTACTGTCAAATATTTAATGTCAGTATGGAGAAGTCAAGTACATCCGGGTTAGAGAGTTCAAAGGATAACATTTGATGTATATATGCATGTTAGCATTTTCTCATGTTCAAGGAACAGAAGGACATTCTTCTAAAATGAAATCTTGGGATCATATAATCATTAAATATGAAGATTTAACATGTGGTATCTACAAAGAATGAATATCAATTAGGCTGTATGTCATCTTGTACAGTAGGTATTAATTTAACAAAAGATATTTAAATGATAGTGAATTTACACACAAACTCTGACACTTAAACTTCTTGAAAGTCAGAATGAAAAATGAGTCATATTTAGGTCTCTGAAAGACTACATATAATTATATTTTATAATTTTCAAATTATAAACACGTAGAAAGCGGAGAACTCACTGAAGCAGATTAGTAAGAACAGAGCAATATCACCTAAAATTAAAACATAAAGCAAAGGTACATTGAAGCCATTTGATATTTCCCTAAGTGAGTCAGAGAGATCAGCTGCACATAATGTTTTTAATGCATCAGGCATAGTGTGCTAAATGTTAATGATTACATTTTACGGGTTTAATGGCTTACTATATTTTTAATGTAAGAAATAGCCATTCTAATGGGAACGTACGTACCCTTTATTAGGCAGCTAGTTCCCCAGCTAAAGTTATAAAAAAAGATTCAGTGTTCCTGAGGGGGAACCACAGAGTTGTAAAGGTATCAGGGTTAATTGTCTGAATTATTGGGACACTTTTTTCATGAGCTTAAGTTATTAAAATGGGATGCTTCGTGCAGTGAACTTTAGATGCGTACTTTTGTCTAAAAATACAAGCTGATCTTAGGCTAAAAGAATAATCTTTAAGATGTCTCTGATCACAGAGTTTTATAAGAGAAAAAGCATGAAAGATTAAATTTTGGATTCTTTAAGAATTCTCCTCTGGAATACAAACCTTCTGGCAGGCAAGAATCCTCTGAGAGGTAGGTTAGGGATTTCCCAATTCTTGATTATTTTCCTCCTGTACTCTCAATAGATTTGGGGGTAACTGAGGGAGTCAGAGAGAAAGAGGAAAAAAGGAGCGAGAAAAGGGGCTGGAGAGAAAAAAAAAATATAAAAATCAAAACACAAACATTTCAGTCTCCACCCCATCCCCAAAATAATTCCAAAGGAACACAATGGTCAGGTTGGATTTTTCTGACTTGACACACAAAATTGTGGATTTTAGGATTATTTTTCAAGTTCCATGAGAGAAGATGTGTGTAAGTGTATGTGCATGTTTGAGATGCCTTTAGCGTAGAAGGAAAGCATTGAACTGGAAAGGGATTTCTTTTCCTCTGTTCCTGGAAAATCTGGGGAAAAGAGCTGTCCTCACAGGCAAGCAAGAAATAATTGAAGTTTACTTTTAATTATGCCAAAAAAAAACAGGGAAAAACACAGCTGAATTCCTAAAGGAACCATGTGAGAAAGCACTGGCTAGAAGAAAAAAAATTCTTCCCTGAAAACAAAAACAACTTCTCCAGACACACATGTGGTGTCTTACACAGCTGGTAGATAGTATTCTCTGTAATCTTGAAAGAGATCTCTATTTCTTACACAAAATTAGGAGATTTGGGGTTTATTATTCAGAGTCAGCTA
This sequence comes from Balaeniceps rex, assembly GCA_013401315.1. Classification (NCBI taxonomy): domain Eukaryota; kingdom Metazoa; phylum Chordata; class Aves; order Pelecaniformes; family Balaenicipitidae; genus Balaeniceps; species Balaeniceps rex. The sequence goes on along the minus strand of VYZW01006425.1, from coordinate 36,027 downwards.
ATGCATTAAGTGACTTTTGTTCTTAGCTACTCACTTCTTTAAGGCATTTCCAAAACTATCAGGAAATATGGTCCTGCTCTAAGGTACAATTAGGAGGCTTTCAAATAGAAAAAGGAATGGTAGTAACAAGCAAAAAGAATACAGTCACCTATTATTCATTCATACACCCACATTAAACGGACGTTACAGCTGTGAAGTCAAGCTCTTTAATGCTAGGAAATGCTAAAGTTAAGACTGGCTCACAGTCAAGCAAGAAAGGTTAAATTCAGTTCATGTGTGACAACTCTTACCTGCTTCTCCCACTGCACAAACACATACTGCAAAACTCCTTGCTGAAATGGTCCTGTTCAGCCTGAAAAACAATCTCTTACACCAATCAGCTGTACGTAGGGACCCAGATGGGGTGGGCAGCTGGGACTCCTGGAGGGCTTTGTCACAGACGTCTGGGTCATCAGGATATGGGGAGCAGCAGGGGTCCACATGTGGTTGGAGCATCCACATCTCCTACACAGGGTGCGCAAGGAGGGGAACCTGCACTGCCAGAAGAGGGGATGCGTGCTGGTAACATACTGCTTGGTATGTGTGCATGTGTATGCACACACACGTGCAGGATTAGAATTTCTTGGGATTACAGAAGGGTATTTAGAAATTTGTAGGTGCACATTGTTATTTCATAAGTGTCTGGTATTGTGGTGTCATGGTTTAACCCTGGTCAGCAACTAAGCACCACACAGCTGCTCGCTCCCTCCCTCCCAGTGGGATGGGGCAAAGAATCAGAAGAGTAAAAGTAAGAAAACTCGTGGGTTGAGATAAAGACAATTTCATACGTAAAGCAAAAGTCACGCATGCAAGCAAACCAAAACAAGGAATTCATTCACTGCTTCCCGTTGGCAGGCAGGTGTTCAGCCACCTCCAGAAAAGCAGGGCTCCATCATGCGTAATGGTTACTTGGGAAGACAAATGCCATCACTCTGAATGTCTTTCCCTTCCTTCTTCTTCCCCCAGCTTTATATGCTGAGCATGTCATCATATGGTATGGAATATCCCTTGGGTCAGTTGCGGTCAGCTGTCCCGGCTGTGTCCCCTCCCAACTTCTTGTGCACCCCCAGCCTACTCGCTGGTAGGGAGGCGTGAGAAGCAGAAGAGGCCTTGACTCTGTGTGAGCACTGCTCAGCAGTAACTAAAACATCCCTGTGTTATCAAAGCTGTTTCCAGCACAAATCCAAAACATAGCCCCATACTGGCTACTATGAAGAAAATTAGCTCTATCCCAGCCAAAACCAGCACGTCGTCTATCTGTTGTACTGCTAACATTGATCTTGATAGTCTGCTTACTGCTTGTTAATAACATGTCATGAAAACAATAGACATCTTGAATTGTCATTTGATATAAACTATGAGAACTGAGCACTTTTTCTTTGCTGCAGTCAGTGCCAGAGAGTGGCCTTTTTGATAGATAGTGCAGAGGACATGCAGAAGGTCAGAATAAGGATATTGAGGTATTTTACTTCCCTACCACCACTAGACAAACTTCATTTCTTTCATCTCAGGTTCCTGCAACCCAGTCCATCCTCAATCCTTTTTCTACTTTGACTTTTTTTTTTTTCATTCTCAGTCACATTTATTGCTGTTCAAGTCTTTCAGCACAGTCGAAAACCAAGCAATTATATCATTTCTCACAGCTTCTCCTCTTTTTGGTCACACTCTTCCTTCATATGCAGGCTCAGCATCTTTGCCAAGCTAGTCCAAAAAAGGTGTTTAAGAACAATTCTAATTCTTCCTGAGGCAAAAACCTGATAGTGATCAAAGTACACTTGTACTTCCCATCTACCAGAGCATATCTGAAGGCTAAGAACAGCATTAATCTGGACAGCTGAACCCAACTGACCAAAAGGATATCCCATGCCATATGACAGCATACTCATCAATAAAATTTTGGGGAAAGGAAGATAAAAGGGGGATGTTCATGGTTACGCCATTTGTCTTTCCAGGCAAACACTACCTGTGCTGAGGTCCTACTTTCCAGGAATTGGCTGGACATTTGCCTGCTGATGGGAAACAGTGAATGAATTCCTCTTTTTGCTTTGTTTGTGCTTGCAGCTTTTGCTTTCCCTATTAAACTGTCATTATCTCAATCCACAAGTCTTCTCGCCTTCCTTCTATTTTCTCCCCATTCCGTGGGAGAGGAGAGTGAGAGAGACATAGGGTGAGTGTTTGGCTGCTGGCCAGGGTCAACCCACAACAGGTATAAAGATCAGATGGCACTCTAAGACCCTTGGAGACCTGGCCTAAAAGACCTCTGGGCAGATGAACCCAGCAAGGCTTTGTGCTGCACAGACAAATGTACAAACGTTTTGACATCCCAGAAGAGAGCACACAAGAAGCCAATGAGAAGGATGACAAAGCATAAAGGGTGGGTAGCATGGAGGGAATGGGGAGCAATGTTAAGCTTGACAGTGAGAATACCTAGGAAGGGACAGAGCTTCATTAATCCTTAGATTCAATGTTGCACTGCTGGCTAGCAAGGAAACCTCTGCCGCCGGCTGTCTCATATGTATCTTTAACTACACTCCTGGATGAAGGTGCTTAATTTGAAATTACAGTGATGTACTGAGGTTCTCCTCTCCTATCCCTCCTAAAGTAAAATTACTCCCCCTAAAAGGGTAAGTTGGGGCAAACAAAATGTTTCATTAGAAATTCTTTTATGCTGTTCTCTTTTGAAAAGACTGTGTTTTATGGTGTATAGCTCGTGTTCCCTCCTTTCCATAGTATCACATGCAAGTCAACAGGGAAGATCTGGCTTAACTCTCCTGCCAGCTCTACAGAGACCTGCACTGGTTACACCAGAGTGAACAGTGCTGAGAGGAGCAGTTGTCCCAGGAGTTACTCTGAAGTCTGAGCCAAAGCTCTGTGCAGTCAAAGCTGTGGTTTCTGAAGGGTAAAAGTTAAAATGCATAGAGGGTCTGATAAAGTCTCACAGTGTGTGGAATGACTGTCACAGATTTCTGTGGTCTTTGGACCAAGATCACAAATTTTTTGGAAGGGGAAAAAATAAAGAGGAACATTTCCAGTGCTTTTAGACAAAGACAGCCTGTTCACAGAAAACACAGGGGAAAAACACACTGAGAATTATACTCAAATTGCTGCTATAACTCTCAGTCCTGAATCCTGCCTTGTTTGCTTGCCCTTTTGTTTATTCTGTATGTCTATTTGCTTACTGTATAAAAAAAATTATAAACTCAGGTGAATACAGGGTAAAATAAGAAGAAAAATGACATGGGAAAAGAGTTTGTGAGAATTCCTTGAAAAAAATACCACTGGAATCCCTTGGAAAAAATACTACTGGTATAAGAGGTGGGGTGATTTTATTTCTTCTTCCAGAAAAATAAAAATGGAGAGAAGGACATCCAGATTTCATAATGGAGATCCCCATGTACAGCTCTTTGACAAAGATTGTAAATCCTGATCCTAGACAATTGCTCCAATAATTACAATGACCAGAAAGACAACATAGTCCTGTTGTCTCAGGTTGCCCAAGGGGTCCATCCAGGAGACAGGGCAGACAAGAGGAGGACCAGCATCCTACTGCATCACTGCAGCAGGACCAATGTCCCTGGGCTGGCTGAAATGGGGGTCCTGGACCCATGGGCAGGGTGGGGTGTGCAAGTAGGTCTGGTCAGGGTCACAAAGGCCTATTAGTGCTTCAGGGCCTTTACCTCATTAGGAATTAATTATCTGGATATGATACTAGATTGGTAAACCCAGGGAAAGCATCACCATTTCTATGATACACAGATTGTCTTTCACTGGGAGCAAATGCTTCTCTGCCTTCTTAGAGTAACTGCCATTTGTAGCATCATGAAAGACAGTAAATGAGGGGAAGAGGTTTTTGTTTGGTTTCCCCCTCCCCCTCCTGCTCATTTGGGTCTTAATAGACTGTTGATGTTTCTAATGCAGCTATATGTGCAACACATTGAACTGAGGCTCTGAACTCCTGCAGACAGTCCATCAGGAGGCTCACTGTCTATTCATCTCTCTCTAGAATAGACACAAATACACAAACCATGTCTGGCCTGAGTCTTCACTTCCAACTCTGAGTTGGTAACATACAGGCGAAAGCCAAGTAGAAAGGAGAGGAAGTGGCCCAATCAGTCTGTTCTCCTAATTTATCCTCTTCAAGGAGGAAAAAATAAAGAGAAGGGGCTCCCCCCTTTCTTTTTTTTTCTTTTTAAGCTGGAATCAAAGAGATGTGAGAGAAATTAGTTCTGAAAAATAAAGCTGGGGTAAAAATGTTACCCTTCCTTTTCATCAAATGAAGCTGACATTAGACAACTGTGTAAGAACGCATACCAGACCTGGGAATCTGTTCAATCGGACATAAGTAAATTATATATGCAATTCACATCCTAGCAAAACCATATATTAAAATGAAGTAATAGATGATAAAATGGATTCTGCAGGGTACAACTGTATAATATTCAGAGAAAATGTAAAATATTGCTTTTAAAAATAATTTTTAAAGTTTTAAGTAGGCTTGCATATTTATGGGTAGCTATTTGTCAGCCCCCTTTCTTGTAACATATTCTACTGTCATCTCTTGCAAATTTTCAATTCTACAAAAAACGCATGTCTCCAGGAGTACACTGCCAGCTAGCACGTTTCTTTTCATAGGCACTGTATTAATCAAAGTTCAGGCAGAAATAATGCTGCTGCTTTCATTTATGCCCTTGAGAAATCAGGCTTTTGTGAGGCCCATACTTTCATTAGTTCCCGAAACCCCCCTGCCACCTTGTGTCATCTCAGTTGTGCTTTCCTATCTTGCTTTCTTGAGCCTGTAGGTGCAGTAGTCTCTATAGTTTCAAGGTCTAACCCCAACCAGCTCCACTGGGCTGATCAGGCTATGTCAGCCACCTTCCTCACCTGATAAAATGAACATCACAAGGTCTAAAGCATTTGAAGGAAGCCTTTAACTGCACTTAAGACAAAAAGTCTGAATGCCTAGGTAAGCCTGATGCAAGCAGAAATTCATTAGCAGCAGTTTATATTGTGTAAATCACTTAAGCAAATGAACTAAATCTGAAATAGGATTATTCAACCACCTTCCAGTGAACCACCTTTTCAGTACCATTGAGTACCTAGTTTAAACATAGGAGCAACATTCCTCTTCTGAAGCACTGGCAACACCAGAGTACATAACACATGGATCAGGCCTCACAAAATCCCAGGCTAGCCCACAGAAATATGATACTTCCATTTATCTTTTTGCCACTTGCCTTTCTGTATTCTGAGACTTTGACGCTGGAAATACAACTGGAGCTTACTTAATTTTGCAACTGTGAGAGAGTGAAAGTTACTATTAGGTTGCTCTGTTGCTCAGATATTTTTAAGGAAAGAATATTATAATGCTTACACAACCATCAGATTCAAAGGTTCTACTTTATAACAATGCCAAGTATCACAAAACTTACAATAAAAGCTTGGAAACTGGAAACATCGGGAAGTGAATACAGAATGGATCCTGGAAGGCCTGAAAACCCAGTGTTTGTCTTTCTAGAAAGTCACCTTAAGCTGTCTAGCAGCCAATTTATAGGAAAACAAGATGGACGAATGAGCAGAATTTGCTCTTCTTAAGAAAAGCTACTTTTGTTTAAAAGGAGAATAAGATTAATAGAGCAAAACCCCTTTGATCTTTACCCAGTTCTTAGAGTCTTTTCTTTCCTTTTTTAGATATGTTTGGTATTTATCTTGCTTGTGTTAATAAGGTCTTCACAGCAGGTCCTGTCTACCTATTGTTGTATGATAGCTAGCACAGCAGGATCACTGGAGTTCATAACTGCGGTTTGTAAGAGCAGTGGGAATACACCTAAATAAGTATTTCTAATTGATTCTATTTCAGCAATGCCCCAGCTGCAATCACTGTGCAAAGCTCATGTAAACAATGGGAACGTTTTCAGTGAAACTTATTAAGAAGATACCATAGGAAAAAATAACCACACATGCACCAGTTACAGCAGTATCAAGAAAAACGAGGCATAAGCTCAAAGGCCCATTCAACCCATTAAAAGCTGAGACCTGAACTTAGGTCTCCCATATCCTCAGTGAAAGCCCTTATCATCACGCTTCTGCTGTGTCAGTAAGGCTGCCAGACATTTCAGCTGACACTCTCCTACTTTAAAGAACTCATATACTCATCAGGTCTGAAAGAGTACAGTGAAGCAATTTCTGGTTTTCATCAGGTAGAAGAAAGACTGGGTGAGCTCGCCGCGTGAGTGCACTAATGATCACTATAGTGATGATCACAGCACCAAAGGTACAAGGGCCATTTTCAGACTGACACCACTACTGAATACCTAATCAAGCCCAGCCTAGAACATGTGATAACTCTGTAGCGAAAGCAGAAGCCTGAAATATCTAGAAATTGTAAGTAGAGTTAATATTAGCTTCCATTCAACCCAAATATAAGCAATTTAAAATAGTTTCATGAACACAGTATGTAAGTATTTGGTAACACTATCATAGCACAGCCGCATAGCCGGGTACAACGTGCAAGGACTTTACGTAAGTGTTTGAGCAATGTGACAAACAAACGGAGAATGAGCAGGGCATCCTGCTCAATAGACAAGGATGACTGTCTAAACCAAAACCCAAGAAAAATAGCATGGGCAGCAGATGAAACCACCCTGCTGGGAGGGGGAAAGCAGCATAAAATCATCAGCGTATATTTTCATAGAGACAGAAAACAAACCCACTTCAGTCCCCATTTCACTCTTCAAAGAGCTCTCCAACTTGTCTTTGGTTACTAAGACCACCAAGAACCATAGCCATCTCTGCTAAATACGTGGAATCAACTCTGTGATATTTTATACCCTTAGATAATTTAGAATATAAGCATTAAAGATCAACAGTTCTGTATATGTAGTGACAACGTTAAATAATGTCTAGGATGTAACCATTGTCATAAAGTATATTGTTATTAAAAGAATTTAGCACAATTTTGTTTTAAAGTTTAAAATTGGCCTGATTTATTAGCCTTCTAAACACTACCATCAAAGCAATTGCTTCGTCTCTGATACACATGCATACATATACATATAGACATATGTATCTCCATATATTCAGTTGCAATGAATTTAATAGCACAGATTGTTTTTAACTCATTGACCAACTGACATTAAACATAGGTTTACTCTGTAGACTCCAGTGAATGCGTTATATGACTTGGGTATTCAATACCTGCTACTCTAAGCTTTAATATCAAAATCAGGTAATTTCTGCAAAATGTAGATGGAGTACTCAGAATCATTGAACTAAACAAGCAGATTACAAACAAGGCCACTTGGACAGTCTCACTTCTGCCAATTACCGTGTTTTGTGGCAGAGGGGATTTTTATGAAGACTGCAGGGAGGAAAATGGTTATTTCAGTTCCAAGAGCAACCAGAAACACTCAAGTTAAGTATTTCTGAGCCTGAAGTAGAGACACAAAAAATGTATCCAAGCAAGTCAACCTTCTTATTGCATACTCTTTGGAAAGGGGAAAAATAGGTCTGCAAAGGTGAGTTGCATGCTAAACAAATAGGAGAAAGTTGGATGCTCTTTTTAGAGACATATGGAATAGTCCTCAAATACTGGATGCTAAGTAGCAGCAGTAGTATAAGTTTTTCAGAATAACAAGCATCACTTGCAAAATTTAGACCAGACTATGACCAGCCCCCTTATGGAAGTATAAGGGAGCATATAGGTTCAGAGGACTTATACTGCTGTACAGGAACTTAAGGGACTTCATTGCAGAGCACAAGTCCCTTTCGTTTCTTGACATGCTGTAAAAACACCAGGAGTCTGGAAAACAATCTGGTAAAAGATGAAAATCTGTTACTCTGCCTGAAATTCTACCAGCCTGTTGCTTGCAAGTGAGACAGGCCAGGTAACCCACTTAAAAATAATGCAGCTTCTGTGCTCAACAGGAAATCCTGTGGATAATTGAAGTGGATAATTTCATGAGAAATCCACCTCCAAGACTCATCTGCAATGCAACACTTACTGCTACAACTTCTAATGTGCCTCAAGGTTCTAGAACCAATCTTTTTTTTTTATTTTTTTCCCCACACCAGTTAAAATGTGGTATCTCTCTTGTCCAGGACCTGAATTTGGCCACCTAGAACTGCAGCTTGGATGTTCATTGGATTGGTTGCATGTTACCAGTGAAAGGCTAAACTTCCAGGCTTGCACTTGTGTTCTCATACACTAGTGCATAACGTGAACTTGCATATTTCTGTGGCTACAAAGTGACCTACTGGACATAAAATTCTTAATTTGGTGAGACAGGTTCACTTCCACCTCATCACCAAGGAAACATTCCCAGGGACTGTTTCATTCTTCAGGATGAACCACTACTACCAGACTTGCAGACCATTTGCTTGTGTACTTGTCACAAGTATATTGCGGTGAGACCAAAATATGCAACTCATTTCTGCTTCTAATGTAAGTGATAATAAAATAGTCTAAGTTATATTCACAGTTCATCATCAGTTTAAATGATGGATCAGCTATCAACAAGCTCAGACAACACTACTTTAAGTAAAAGCAAGTGTCATAGTACCTGTTGTTCCTCCGGAGTGCATCATAATGAACACCCAGCAGGGAAGATAGAGAAGTACTTCTAGCCTCCTTCGAGCAATAATCATTTTCAGAATTCACAGTGAAAATTTGCCTCAAAATATGTGTGGATATGCAAATGAACACAAGCAATCAGAGAAACACAACTGTCTCAGCTTTGACAAAAAGACTGCAGAAACCATCTGTGACCAAAATCATCGCACTCCATGAATGAGGACCAAAGCTGATCTGAGCAGCCTGTGATTATAAATGAGCTCAAAATAAAATGGGACATTAAACACTGAACAATTTTGTCACAGTAAATCACAATAGCTATATATTAAGTATTGAGTAAACAAGCATCTGTGACTTTCAGGTTCATTTTCATGCAAGCATGTTGTCCTGGTTTCAGCTGAGATAGAGTTAATTTTCTTCCTAGTAGCTGGTGTAGTGCTGTGTTTTGGATTTAGTATGAGAATAATGCTGATAACAGACTGATGTTTTAGTTGTTGCTAGGTAGTTCTTACCCTAGTCAAGGACTTTTTCAGCTTCTCATGCTCTGCCAGGTGCACAAGAAAGTGGGAGGGGGCACAGCCAAGACAGCTGACCCAAACTGACCAAAGGGTTATTCCATACCATATGACGTCATTCTCAGTATATAAACTGGGGGGAGTTGGCTGGGGGACAGCAATCGCTGCTCGGGGACTGGCTGGGCATCAGTTGGCGGGTGGTGAGCAATTGCATTGTGCATCACTTGTTTTATATATTCTTTTATAATTATTATTATTATTATTTTCTCCCCCTCTGCTGTCCTATTAAACTGCCTTTATCTCAACCCACGGGTTTTACTTTTTTTTCCCGATTCTCTCCCCCATCCCACCGGGGCAGGAGAGGGTGAGCGAGCGGCTGTGTGGTGCTTAGTTGCCAACTAGGGTTAAAGCACAACACATGTTTTTTAAAGTTATTCATAAAACCTTTAGATATGTTAGATACTTAAACCTCTTAGAAGTTGTTGGGGCATTTTTATTGTACCCCTTGAGGCGAATTAAACACATGCTTGTGCTTAAATATTAAAAAAAAAAAAAAAGAACAATGCATTAAGCAGAGTCCTACCACCATAAGCAGTTCTACAAGGAGTCTGCAAAGACATGTCATTAGCCGATTCCTTGTATACAGTTGCATCAGCACCCATCCCATGAGCGGTGGCATGAGGCACCTCAGACTGGCCTTGGGTCCATCCCACAGCCCAGCTCTGCTGCCCAAGGGTGGCCCTTGAACATTCCGGGATGGCTACAAGACAACATTGTGGCTGTTTCTTATCTCATCACCAAGGGAAACTTCATTCCCTTACAGGGAGTCCTTCAGTCTCTAGCATTCCTGTTTCTAGTCAGTTTAACCCCTTCTGAAGTTGGGCCTTCTTGCCCTTCATGCCAGATCATTCCTCTGTCACAAATCACCACTGCTGAACGGTTACAGTTTTAATTTCCCCTTCAAAGTAAAAGTCTTTTAAAGCACAGCCTTTTCCAAAGTTACTATGAGTTAGACCACTGAAAGCTCCTGTAAATCTTTTTATTTTACAGATACACAAGAATTATTAAAGCATTTGCTTAGAATCATATGGAAAGCTTGGTAGAATCTGGCCTTAAAAAAACCCAAACATGTAGACTTGAGCCATGTCCAAAGAATTAGGCAATTTAACTTTTTCTGCACAGGGCAATGAATTATGTATGCGTGTCCTTTTTTCCAAATATTTAATCCCATTTTCATAACACTTTGCACAACCAGCTAGAATCCTACTCTTCTCTTCTTTGCTAAAAAATTCTACCTTTTTTTTTTCAGCCACTAACTGTGAGTAGTCATTCCAGTACAGCTGGAAAATAGGAGGGAAACGTCTTTCGTCTGCCGTCAGGAAATAGCAGGCATCAGAAGGCTTCACTTCAAGATACACTTTGTTTGCCAATCTTTACCCTCTGTTTAGTCAATTTTCAAGCTTAATGAAACCCTTTCCAAGGTAAAAATGTCTGAGGTAGGTCTGTTTTAAAAAGAAATATCTCATCTTCTTCTCTCTGTGCAGAGCATTCAACTTTCCAAGTTGGCAGTGATCTGAGATTGTGAGCACTTTAGTGATAAATGGGTAATACTTGCTGGCCTCTTAGTGCAAGAGTGACTGCAGAACTCTGATCTTACTGGCTTTCTATTATTCTTTCAGTTCATTTTAAAGACTCAAAATTACTTCATATTTACTCTGACAATTTGAAGTCTGGCAGGAGGGTGTGCCATGAATATCTTTTCTGATTTGGGAAACTTACAAATTTCTAAATGTTTCTGTTTCTCATTTATATTTTTTCTCAGCACAGCCTGTATTACTGCCTAATAGACATATTGCAAAACCACCATGCCAATCACTCATCTCCTCATACCATTCAGAAGTACTTTCAATTCAATCTAAACAATTTAAACAAATGAAAAAGAAAGCTGGTTCTACTCTTATAGTTCTGGGTGAAAAAAAAAAAAAGGCTTGTGAGAGGAAAAATATGTTAGTGTGCAACAACTGAGGACTGTAATACATGCAGACAGAGGGAGAAAATTAAACTTGCAGAGAAAAACATTCACTAAATTCACTTTGGAGCCATAAATATTTTCTTTCCAGGTAATTTTGAGGGCTATAACATATAGTTAGAGCAAGAAGAGAGAGTATTTCTTAAGAGAAAAAATGATAATTGGTATTTTGTTCTTAGTGCATCTACTTTATCTTAATAGACACATTAGCATATATGTACTTTAAACCAAACCGACCAACCTAACTTTATATTTTGTAAAGAAACACTTACCAGTTAAAAGAGTGAACATCAGTATTTTCTTTTATAAACTTTAAGGTTACAGAGTAACACCATTTTTTTTCTCCAGGATTTCATAGTAATATAAGGCACTTATTCTACCATTGACTGCAACAAGAGTTTTAATTGAAAAAATTTAGAAAGCTCCAGAAGTACTCGGCAGCTTTTCATAAAAGATCTCCTGCAAACATTTTAGGGTACACTTTAGGAGAAATTCTTCTCCTATTTATGCCCATGCAGCCTACTGCATAGCAATGATTTACAGGTGTTACTAAAAGGAAAAATAACGTTTTAAGGCAGATCTCGGTACACATGCTTTCCAACACAACCTGTGGTGAAGGGACCATGTTAAAAAAGGACAGTTCCCCATTCACAGTCCCTGCACTGTGCCTTCACCTTTCTGCCTATGTCTAAATTAGCCTATATGCAAATCACCAGCTGGTGATGAGGACTCAAGGTCTGCAACAGATGCATTTCAGGGAGTTTTATCTTGGACCAGCTTTGCTCTAGTCCTGCAGACCAAGTACCCATTAAGGGCTGGAACATTTCAGAGTGTCTCTTCCAGTTTAGTTTAATACAAAAGGAACAAAGTTCATCACTCAGTGATGTGTGCCAAAGCACAATATGATAAAAAAAACCCTTAAAAATGATTAAAAAAAGTTAGGGGTTTCATTTCCAAAGTGATTATAACTAAAACACTGAAAATACTTTAAAGTGTACCTTTTTCTTGTTGTATCTTTTACAGAATATAGCAGAATTGGTTCATCTCATGAACTACTAAAATGCTGTGAATTGCAGGGAAGTCTTGGCTGAAGCTGATTTTTGAAGTGGCTCTGGTCAGGATACCTTAGGGTCAGCTGTGAACTTGTATTAACTGATATTGTATGCTTGACTTCAACAGAGCAATTCCAGTTACACTAGCTAACGGAGTCAATATTTAAATGCTTACTAATATTTCACCTCACTCTGCCTACGGCAATTATAGGCAGACGTGTAGTTACAGGTGCTTGTAAGGCAAACTATACTGGGCAAATTTCTGTTCCCATTCATGCCTTCCTTGCAAAACACTGGTATACATGTTTGTTTCTGTTACAAAGTGTTTTTCACAGGCTGGACTCCCTGAGCTTTGATTATGATAAGAAAAAATCATTCCAACTGTTCAGAGTAGAAGAAGCATCTGCTGCAGTGATGAGTAATCACTGGATCAGTTCACTAGAAGTATGTTTGATTTGGTAATGAGGAGATTAACAGCCAATATTACAATAAATGCCCAGTCATTTCCTCTAAGCTTAATGTTGAATCGTACATATGCACACACGCATACACAGAACTTTGCTTACTTAAACTGAAATTGCGGATGTTTAGTCATTCAGACAGAAATGAGGCCATTGATTAAATGGATATATAGATTCTAATACAGTACCTCATACCACAGGTAGGCTGAAATAACAGGCAGATAAAGTCTTTATTCAGATGGCAGTTCTGGTGGGTTGACCTTGGCCAGCTTCCAGACCCCACCCAACTGCTGTCTCACTCCCCCCCACAACTGGACAGGAGGAGAAAATAAGATGAAAAAGCTTGTGGGTCAAGATAAAGACGGGGAGATCACTTACCACTGTCACAGGCAGAACAGACTCGACTTGAGGAAAATTAATTTATTGACAATTAAAATAGGTTTGGACAGTAAGAAACAAAGACAAATTAAAACACCACCTTCCCCCTAACCCCCTTCTACCCAGGCTCAACTTCACTCCTTCATTCCCAGCTCCTCTATGTCCTCCCTCTGAGCAGCGCGGGGAGGGTGGGGGGGTGGCGGTTGTGGTCAGTCAGTAACAGCTTCTCTTTGCAGCTCCTTCCTCCTCACACTTTTCCCTGGCTCCAGTGGGTCCTCCACAGGCAGCAGTCAGGAATACCTGCTCTACTGTGGTGTCTCCATGGGCTGCAGAGGAATCCCTGCCCCAGCACCTGCAGCATGCTCCTGCCGCCTTCCATCACCTGGGTGTCACAGGGCCATTTCTCACACTTTTTCCCTCACTTCTCACTGCTATGTGGTATTTTGCCCTTTCTTAAATATGTTTTCTCAGAGGTGTCACCAGGCTCAGCTGTGACTGGGACTGGCTGGGAACGTCAAGGGGCAGCCCCTGGTCTCCTCTCACAGAGGCCCCTCTGCAGCGCCCCCCTGCTGCCAACACCTTGCCAAATACACCCGATTTCCAGTCTTTTAGAAAATTTTCATTACCAAAATATATTGAATCAGTGAGAAACTTCATAAGGGGTGTACTGACTGTGAAAGATTAAAATTAATTTCTGCAGTTGAGCAGCCGGTGATCTGAATTGCAAAAGCATGGGCTACCTTCATTCAGTCCAGGGCTACGGCTGAAGGGAGAAAGACAGGATCTGCAGCTAGTACCATTGCAGCTCATGTTCAGTTCTCAATTGCTTTTTCTGCTGCAGACCTTCCTCGTCAACCTGAGCAAGGCATTTTCCCTCCCTCAGTTCCTCACATTTAAAGTATGAACAAGGGGTGGAGGAGGGTAGGATATACATAGGATGGTGCTAACCCATATAGTGAGGGGTAACATCTCTCTTAGGTCAGACATGTTTATTTCACCTAGATGAGCTCTGTGTACACACAGAGGAAATATATCTAAGTATGTTACTTTATGTGTGTTTTTAAAAGCTTGGGCCTCAGTACTTACTTCTTGCCCTGTCTGAGATGAAACCAACTGTTTTCAGAACCCAGAAGTAATGCCACCAAAAATGAGAAAACAAATTAGGGAGCACAGTTGGCTATACAGATAAAAAATCTGCAGTATATTTTCCAGCTATAATTGACTGTGCTCAGTCATCTAAAAGCAAGATAGAGAGTTGCCTAAAGCTCGTCAAGAAGTTGATGGATTTTTTCCTGCACTAATAAAGAAAGGATGGCTGCTATGCTCAGGTATTTTTAGAGGACTCTGGTTTTAAAACTGAGTGCAGAGATATTTTGGCTCCCAAAAAAGTGACTTGGTCTGTCTTCCATTTCTTGGGGAGTTTAATGTAGGTTACCTTAAAGAACAAGGCTTTTTGTAGGGGAAGTGCCTGGATTTTTCTGAAAATAGAAGAGTCTCAGAGCCTCTGAAACCCATTAGGTGATCCAAAAATCAAGTACCTTAATGTTGTTAGTCCCTTTTGGCCAAACGAAAGGACTGTCATGAAATTTAATCTCAGACAAGCAAAACCATTGTGTCACCAGCAAGAAAGTCACATAAATTGAAAAAAAAATCATATAGATAAAGATATAAAGACATATAAATAACAAACCATAACAATAACTCAAATCTTTTAGTACCCTGATCTGTTTTCACTCTTGGATAAATGGTTCCCAAATTGCAGTCCTCTAGAAATCTGCATACTAAGTAGACGGTAGGAAGCTCATAGTGTCATATTACATACGGCACTATTTTCATGATCCTCCTAAGACTTCAGTGACACACTTCATAATAAGGGTATGTGTTGACATGTGAACAGTTGAAACATGCTGACAAGCTGAAGAATTTGGGAAGCGTTGCACTGAATTACAGTGCTGTCTTCCTTTTGAAAGCCAGCCCTGCATCTCTGAGGGGCGCACTGGGTGTGATGTAGTGACTTTTCCGTTTGAAATTCTAGCTGCTGCTTTTCAGAAAGTTCTAACATTCATTAGGGGACAATGTGCTCATTTGAGATACTTCATGAAGCTAAGATATATGATTCAAAATCTCTACATTATCCAATTATATGGTCCTGAAATAAAGATGTTAAAAAGGAGAAAAATGTTCATTTTATAGTTTCCCTGTCTTGCAAATTAGTCTGATATTCATTCCCATTTATATCATTTATATGCAGAGACCTGTGTACTCTGATGTTTCATGTCCCATTTTGGATCAGTTTTATACTGAGAATAAAGGGAGAAAATTTGTAATTGTAGGGCTGATTTTCAAGGCATTTTGGGGACATAAGTGCCTACATGTCATTAATCTTTAACAGACTTGGGCACTTGCCCACCCACTGTGCCTTAGAAAGCCTCTCCATATATATTGTGTAATTACTTTGGAAGATCAGTTTTTCTTCCTCTTTCTTAATCTCTTTAGCAGGGTCATTCACTACTTTATGCTGCTACCAGGTGTGTGGGAAGACACAACAAAATTACACATCTATCCATGATTTGTTGACATGCCTGCTAGGGCATTTCCACTACCCTAGTAGGACCTTTTAGCAATGACATCTTGCATTTAGTTGTGCATTATTGTAAATTTGTCAATGCTCTGTAACTGTATATTATTTGTTGTCCTTATGCTTATTTGCTAGATAGCTAAATTGCCTAAGCACAGAAGACTCAAAATGCAGTGGCCTCCAATATTAACAAGTTACATCATCTTATTAAGCAAAAGAAAATGCTGTCTTATTCAAAGCCTGCATATAGGCTGACAATGCATTTATCCAAGAAATCCTTCATGCCCACAGAATCTTTAAAACATCTTGAGTCAGAAATGTTTTCTTTAGCTTAAGAACAAGCTAGGAGTCCTGTTTTACAGGTAACAATTTTTCATGCAGCAAAGCAAAGAAACTTTCTGGGAGCTGAAAATGTCTTCTCTGTTTCTCCTTTGTTTTCCCAAAGGCAGAAAAGTCTGGCCATTGATCTAACTTCCAGTAATAACATGACGACAAAGGTGGAGATCATCAAGCAGGAACTTCCAAGAGACTTTGGAGTTTGCTCCTATAGTCCAGCTCTTTCACCTCTGTAGCTTTCCTCTCCGTAACATATTTTGAACTCATGACCAGATGAGGATGAATCACCTGCTTTAATGTAGTGACTGTGGCCTTTGTAGGCATGAAACCAAGAGGACTCAGGACAGTACTGGTGTGGGCTATACGCCCCAGCGTTTTGTTGAGCTTCCCAGCTCATGCAGAGCTATAATCCTTCATCGGTAGGCTCTACCTGACTAGGCTGGCTTAAAGTTTGCTTGGGTATGGCTGTATGAGCTACCATCACTGTGCTGTCGACATCTTCATAAAAGGACTGCCTGCTCTCTCCAGCCTCTGCTCCCTCTGAAGTCTATTGAAGGCATTAAAAAGTAAGGCATTAAAAAGTCCAAGATTGTCCCTTTTTCTACTTTCTTGTCATGAGACTCTGCCTGCTGTTCTACTTCCAGCTGAGCAAATCTTCCAGTGAGTCACTGCAGAAGCTTCACAATTAATGAGGCAGGCTGGTGATAAGTGGGTTTTTCCCTTCCAAATCATTATCATGGTGCAGTACCCTTTTACCAACTGACTCCTCAGGTGTCCGCAACTTCTCTCATATCCTCACTCTCTGCATACTCTTCTCTTAGTTTTCCTGACTCCAGTCTCTCTGTTCTCATTTCTGACAGCTCCAGACCTATCCTTTTCCTCCTTGGGACACTCACTTTTATTTTGCATCTAATGTAGTAATATCTCAGGCTCAGTCAGCATAAGTTTATGAAAGGCAGGTCCTGCTTGACTAGCCTGATCTCCTTCTGTGACAAGGTGACCTGCTTAGTGGATGAAGAAAAGGCTGTGGATGTTGTGTAGTGGGCTTTAGTAAAGCCTTTGACACCGTTTCCCACAACATTCTCCTGGAGAAGCTGGCTGCTCATCACTGGGTAGAAAACTGGCTGGATGGCCGGGCCCAAAGAGTTGTGGTGAATGGAGTTAAATCCAGTTGGCAGCTGGTAACAAGTGGTGTTCCCCAGGGTTCAGTATTAGGGCCAGTTCTGTTTAATATCTTTATCAATGATCTGGATGAGGGGATTGAGTGAACCGTCAGTAAGTTTGCAGACGACACCAAGTTGGGCAGGAGTGTTGATTTGCTTGAGGGTAGGAAGGCTCTACAGAGGGATCTAGACAGGCTGGATAGATGGGCCGAGGCCAATTGTATGAGGTTTAACAAGGCCAAGTGCCGGGTTCTGCACTTGGGTCACAACAACCCCATGCAATGCTACAGGCTTGGGGAGAGCGGCTGGAAAGCTGCCCGTCGGAAAAGGACCTGGGCGTGTTGGTTGACAGTTGACTGAATATGAGCCAGCAGTATGCCCAGGTGGCCAAGAAGGCCAATAGCATCCTGGCTTGTATCAGGAATAGTGTGGCCAGCAAGAATAAGGAAGTGATTGTCCCCCTGTACTCAGCACTGGTGAGGCCGCACCTTAAATNATGCCTGGTGAGGCCGCACCTTAAATACTGTGTGCAGTTTTGGGCCCCTCGCTACAAGAAAGACATTGAGGTGCTGGAGCATGTCCAAAGAAGGGCAACAAAGCTGGTGAAGGGTTTAGAGCACAAGTCTTATGAGGAGCAGCTGAGGGATCTGGGGTTGTTTAGCCTGGAGAAAAGGAGGCTGAGGGGAGACCTTACCGCTCTCTACAACTACCTGAAAGGAGGTTGTAACGAAGTGGGTGTTGGTCTGTTGGTCTGTTCTCCCAAGTAGCAAGTCATAGGATGAGAGGAAATGGCCTCAAGTTGTGCCAGGGGAGGCTTAGATTGGATATTAGGAAATATTTCTTCACCGAAAGGGTTGTCAAGCATTGGAACAGGCTGCCCAGGCAAGTGGTTGAGTCACCACCCCTGGAGCTATTCAAAAGACATCTAAAGTGTAGATGTGGCACTTAGGGACATGGTTTAGTGATGGACTTGGTAGTGTTAGGTTTATGGTCGGACTCAATTATCTTAAGGGTCTTTTCCAGCCTAAATGATTTTATGATTCTATTTTTCTAAGGTCTGGTGTCTCTAGACTAAATTTTTGGAACAGAGCTTTTCACATTTAGTAGCAAGCAGAAGTGTTACTTTTAGTGCTAGGGGTAGAAGCACTATTTCAGAGACCAATTTGGGCCTGAGCTTCTTACTAAGTTGACAATTTGAATCTCCAATGGTGTGGTGCAACCCAAGGGATGAGGTTTTGACTATACACTGCAAAAATCTAAGCAGGTTCAGGGAATGGCTGAAATCTAGGAAAGAAGATTTTATTTTACTGCTAATCTTAAACATACTCTGAAAATTAGGATAGAGGGGTTTTAGCAGCATGTGGTAAGTGGAGCAGAGATTTTTTTTTTCTAATTTGATCGAAAGATTATTATATCTGAAGTAAAAAGCTCTGAAAGGGAAATATGCATGAGGTGCAGGAACTGCTGGGGATGGGTGAGTCAGGGAAAAAAAAACAGTCTGCAGAGGATTTTCATTCTACTCCATTGTGGCTGAATTTCAGTCTGAAAAAGGAAAATGAAGAATGGCATTGGATTGATTGCCAAGGGAAGCAACAGATGTCTTAGGACAGTGCTAGCTATTTGAGCTGTTAGAAATTTTTGTTAGAAAACAAATATTGTTTTTTACAAAGACTGGTTTTACACATTTTGAAATATTAGGACAGAAAATGTAGGTCAAGAAATAAGATACAGAAAGAGGCAGAGGATAAAAGAGAAGGAGAAGGGGGCATGTGAGATGATAATATACAAAGGAAGATGCTGCTTTCATATGAAAGCTGTAAAACAGCAACCCATCTGGGTTAGCACTGGTAGAGGTAAGGAGACAGGTCTGTCAGTTTCCTGAGGATAGATGCTGAGATCAGCAGTGGGTTGTTTCATGATCTGTAGCAATCCCTCTTCTGCTTTGTTTTTTCCTCTTTATTTCTTCCCAGAGCATGTGTCAAATCATATCCCAACTGTGATAATAAAAAAAGATTGGACCGTTGGTGTTTCAGTGTGAAAGTCAATGCCATAAAGACAAATCTAAAGTTTTATTTCCCAGATAACTGCTAACAAAATGTAAATGCGTTTAACCTGATATTCATGACAGCTGCTTGTCTTTATTGTATTAGAACTGTATTCAATAAGATTGATGTTTCATTGAACCTTTTCTGCTGTCTTGTGGAGAAGCATGAGGGTCACAAGTTTTCTGTTGGATTCTGTTCTTTCGTACTGTAAATGACAGTGGCTTTTTTTCTGGATTTTTTCTAGACCTGCAACTTAAAATAAATTATCATACTGGGATAGGAAGCTTAGTGATATGGAAAGAAGAACAAAAAAAACAATTTTTGACAAAGAAAACAATTAAAAAAACCACTTATCCATTAAGGTGCATCAAGACATTGGTCAACTCTATATAACTTCAGAATAAATTGATATAAGATTTTTTTTCCCCCCATAAAAAAAAGAATTTTTTTCTTACCCATAAAAAGTTGCCCAACTGGTTCCCTGCTTACTTCTCAGGAAATTATATCTATTTATTGCTTTAAAAGTGCTGAGTGGAGTCTGTATCACCTCAAAACCAGAAAGAAGTTATAACCTTGAGCTATCACATATGAAGGGAAAATTCAAGACTTTTTTTTTCACCTGATCAATCTTTGTAATAATCACTTAGAAAAAAATAACTCCATGAGAAAATGTGTATTTAAGCCTAAGATCTAACCCAGAAATATAGAATTGCAGCTTTAAATAAAAGAAAATTAATAAAAGCTTAAACTTTCTTAAAAAAACCCACATTCATGGGGAAGCTCTGCATATTTCCACCCATCTAGGACAAAACCAAATTTGGATTAGTTAAAAAAATTCTTTCTAGTATTTTATTATTCAGTAGTCTAAATTTTAACCTGAAAAGGCAAAATATTTTTACAGATACAGACATGGTGAAAATCCACAAAATTGCCTACTTTGCCTTTACTAATAGGACTGGGGTGGCCTCCTGCATGCATAGACAACAGCTGCTAGAATGAAGATAGGATAAAATTACAAGGAAGGTACTGTGGATATGTTATAGCCTTTCCAAAAAAATAAAGGGCTGGCTGTCAGAGACCTGCTCACCCCCTTGCTCCCAGGACACGTCACCTACTCACCTGCTCGTGCGGCTTGATCTTCGCTGGTGCTCACACACTCTCTGGCACACCCGCACTCGCTCCAGCAGCTGCCCCAGGGACACAGGCGCCCTCCGCCCTGTGGTCCGACGCCAGCTGCTGCACACATTGCCCTGCACACGCACATGCACACAGGACAGAGAGCCCTTCCCCAGGACAGAGCCAGGAAGGAATTTAATAGGGAGGCAGGACAGACGGTGCTGGCCAGGCGCAGGGCACGGCCAGGCAAGTGCGCTGACCAGCCAACTGCCGATGCATGGCGGGCCCTTTTTAGCCCCTTGCCTCTCTATTTTCCCTACTCTTGTTCCTCCCCAAATCACCTGCACCCCTCTCTTGTCCCACCTTTTGTTCCTCCCCTAAACATCCCAAAAGAAGTCCTGTGCCATGCCAAACTGCTTTTCCCGTGCAGCCCAGAATGTGTTCCACCCCTTGGCAGCAACTCCCTTAGTCTGAGAGGTGATCCGGAGAGCTGCTCCCCATGGCTCGTGGTGGTGGGTGTGCCGCCTGGACGCTGGGGCTGATGGCTCTGCTGGGACAGCTCTGGGAGGGGCCCGGACAAGGTGCTTGTGCCCTCCTCATATATTGAAAGGCCGCTATAAGGTCTTCCTGGAGCCTTCTCCAGGCTGAACAAGGCCAACTCTCTCAGCCTTTCTCCATAGGAGAGCTGTTCCAGCCCTCTGATTTTTTGTGGCCCTCCTCTGGACCGGCTGTAACAGGTCCATGTCTTTCCCGTGCTGGGGACCCCAGAGCTGGATGTGGTACTCCATCTGGGGTCTCACGAGAGCAGAGTAGAGGGGGAGGCAGAATCACCTCCCTCCACCTGCTGGCCATACTTCTTTTGATGCAGCCCAAGATACACTTGTCTTTCTAGACTGCAAGCACACATTGCCAGCTCATGTCCAGTTTGCCACCCACCAGTCCTTCTCCGCAGGGCTGTTCTCAATCCCTCCGTCCCCCAGGGTGTATTGACATTGGGGAGTGCCCCTGCCCAGGTGCAGGACCTCACTTGGCCTGTTGAACCTCATGAGGTTCTCATGGGCCCACTCCAGTGTGCGTGGGTAGCGAGGGCAGTCCCACAGCCCGGGCTGCGCTTGCGAGGGTGCAGGTGGCACTGCAGGGAGGGTATTCCTCCATGCCACTGGGCCCAGGGAGAGACTGCGCCCAGGCACTATGTCCAGGCTCGGGCTGGTCAGCTCCAGGCCGACACGGGCCACCTAGAGCGTATTAAAGTGAGTTCTTTGCCAACCCAGGAGGGAGACAAGGACACTTAGTACAGAATTGGACCCAGCACAGAGAAGCACTGGGGAAAAAGCTTCCCAAGTTTTTATATAGAGCAGAAAGCAGCCGCAGATGGGCTGAGGCTGGCAGCAGGACGTCCCTGGGGCAGCTGACTGCCTTGAACATCACCCATGCCTTGGGCATGCGTCCCCGTGCTACTCCCTCTGGGCGCTGCGCATCCTCAGGGCCAGCAGACATCTTTGGGGACCCACCTAGTGCTGGCAGCTGGGTGCCGCGGCTCTCCCTGCCCCATGAGGCACCCGCAGGAGAAAGCCCAGCGCAGAGCCCGATAGGCCGTGCTGACGACGGAGTGCCATCGCCGGCAAGCCGGGGGGCGAGGGAGGGCAGCGGTGCCTGTGGGGCAAGGAGAGCTGTAGGCGAGGGGCCAGGCAGGCACCGGGCAAGCCCCTGCCAGCCCCCCTGCCAACAAGGGCTTCTCCTGGGGAGTGGTGGCCTGGACAGGGCTAGCCTCCGTGCATGCTGCGTCGGCCCACTCCATGGGGTCTGCAGGCAGGGCAGAAGCTGACAGCTTTGCATCTTCCGGCACTGCTGCGATGATAGGTGCTCTGTGCCCCTCATCCCAGGGACCTCTGGCCAGGGGAGAAGCTGCTGGCTCTGCCTCTTCGTCCTTTAATGGGGCAAAAGAGGCACTCTGTGGGTCACCGTCTCCCCCTCCTGCAGCCTGTCTGCCAGGGACCTCATCCTCTTCCCACTCTTGCAGCAGCTCCTCCACAAGAGCGTACCAGGTCACGGGGCCATCAGAGGCAGACCCCTGGCCTTCAGCCCTGGCTGCAAAGTCCTGGTCATTCAGGATGCCCTGAGCACTGCCAACAGTCTCAGCGCCATCATCTGCTGCCTGGGGCATGGCCGCAGGCAAGGGAGGAGCCAACGACTGTGCATCTGGAGGCGCTGATGCAGGGAGAGTCGCACTATGACTCTCCTCACGGGAGCCTCCAGGTGGTGGAGAAGTTGAGAAGCCCGTGTCCTCAGGCACTGATGTGGGGAGAGGCTCGCTGTGCCCCTGGTCCCTGGGACCTCTGGCCAGGTGAGCATCTGCTGGCTCTGAACCTTCTGACAGGGCAGGAGATGCGCGCTCTGAGTAGCTGTCTGCCTCTCTGGTGGCGGCTCTGGTCATGCTGCTAGGAGAGCTGGGCACCTTCTGGGGACCTGCACCTGGCTCCTGGCTGAGTCTTGGCAGACTGGGGCTGATGCAGGTGGTGTGGATGAAGACGTCTACCTCCAGCAGACTCTCTCCTGACAGGTCTTCATATGTTCCATCATCATCCTCTTCCTCCAGCTCCTCCATCTTGATTCGCACGACCACAAGACGTTTTGGAGCATCCTCGGGCCGCATGAAGGAGGCATGGGATGGAGGCGGCTGTGTCAGCACAGCAGCCCCCACACTGCTGGCAAGCCCGGCACCAGTGTCAAGGCAGCCCCAGGGACACAGATGCCCTCTGCCCCGTTGTCTGACCCCAGCTGCTGCATGCACGGCCCCACACACACACATGCACACAGGACAGAGAGCCCTCCCCCAGGACAGAGCCAGGAAGGAATTTAATATTACCCTCTGGTAATTTTCAGATTTGAACAGAACAGCTTTCTTTTACACTGAGGTAAATTTGGCAGCCATGATCAGCTCAGCTGGATTATACTTATTTATCAACATGTGCTTACCACACTTTTTAGCCATGTTTTGAACTCCTGATCTCAGTGGGAACATTCTATTTGGAGATGTTACAGAGTCCTATGTAGTCCAGGGAATATTTTTCAGATGAATTAAATGTCTCTAGAGCAACATGTTGTCTTCCTTTAAATAATATTCGTATTAAAATTACATGCGCAGCTATATATGAATGCTAATTTTTAAAAAGGTTTTTTATGAGAGACAGTGATAAAACCCTAGTAAAATAGTTTATTATTTAATTAATGTACTATCTTGAACCTACCAGTAGCTGAACAGATGTTTCAGAGAAAGGTGCATGAATATATTTTGATACCTGTCATTACATAGCCAGGTACCTAAGGGAAGCCGCCTTTAAATAGACAGCCAATTACTGCAGATTATCCCTTTCCAAAATGAAGAAAGTCCTAGAGCATAATTTTTCCCTTATTTTTGCTGCATAAGCTCGGAGATTCTAATAAGTGGCCACTAGCAATATATCTTCTATGACATAAGATGATACATAAAATTTAGAGTCTTTTTCAGTGTATTACAGCCTATTTATCTGTCATGGTGTAACCCCAGCTGGCAACTAAGCACCACACAGCTGCTCGCTCCCTCCCTCCCAGTGGGATGGGGCAAAGAATCAGAAGAGTAAAAGTAAGAAAACTTGTGGGTTGAGATAAAGACAGTTTAATAGGTAAAGCAAAAGTCACGCATGCAAGCAAACCAAAACAAGGAATTCATTCACTGCTTCCCGTTGGCAGGCAGGTGTTCAGCCACCTCCAGAAAAGCAGGGCTCCATCATGCGTAATGGTTACTTGGGAAGACAAATGCCATCACTCTGAACGTCTCCTCCTTCCCTCTTCTTCTCCCAGCTTTATATGCTGAGCATGTCATCATATGGTATAGAATATCCCTTGGGTCAGTTGGGGTCAGCTGTCCCGGCTGTGTCCCCTCCCAACTTCTTGTGCACCCCCAGCCTACTCGCTGGTAGGGAGGCGTGAGAAGCAGAAGAGGCCTTGACTCTGTGTGAGCACTGCTCAGCAGTAACTAAAACATCCCTGTGTTATCAAAGCTGTTTCCAGCACAAATCCAAAACATAGCCCCATACTGGCTACTATGAAGAAAATTAGCTCTATCCCAGCCAAAACCAGCACATTATCTTATTACAGAAAAGCACAATGTTCCAGACTGTATAATGAGAATCTATTTCAGTTTAACAGAAAAGATTGCAATACTTCACAATTAAAGATGTCTTGCTGTGATAGTTAAGCAGATGATCTCAATTCCTCTAGTTTTGCTGGTTTTCTTTGAGTAAGATGAATAGCAAACCTCAGATGTGAAGCCTTGCTCTTTCAAGTCTCTTAGGAATGTTTTTGCCTTAATTTGAGCAAATGTTTTCTTTCTTTTCTGACAGTTGTCACTTTTAATTCACTACAAAGTTTCAATTATTCAGTTTTCCAACGTGTACGTTATCCCATCTTACTTTCAGGCACCCTTTGAAATCCATATGCTATACAATTTAGAAAGAAGCTTATTACATGTGTAGTAAGTAACTGGCAAAGAGAGAATAATAAGATCTTGTTTTCATACCCAACAAGACAAACCAGGGAAAGGCATCTCTTTTCACTATGTTGCAGTATATGTCTTTTTATTAAGATTTTTTCTAAAATTCTTATCAGCATACAGCAAAATTCTGGTGTGTGAGCACAATCCCCTCTGATCTATTCATGATGACACCAAAAACTGACTCTTCCATCTACTGTTGCATACTAAAAATTAGTGTCTCAAATGTACATTTGTATTTCAGAAATATTTTTTCTAAACAAAACGGAAGTGATTAATTTAAGACTATAGTCTATAGTGAACCTTGAATGCATATTTAACTAAAGAGTGTGCATGGTACCACTGGTCTGGTTTTGTAGATTTTCCTTGTATACTGTGCTACCATAACAAAGTATTTGACAAATATGTTTTTCCCAGTGACTAACTGGATTTTCATATAAAATCATTAAATGTTATTTTTAAGACTCAACAAAAATGATCACCTAGTTTTATATATCTCTCTCTATCACAAGGGAAACTTCAAATTGCAAAGTGCACTAGAAAGGCAAAAGTGATTTGACAAAATACACTTATAAAATAATGTCCAACATACTTCCAACAAATATAGATTAAATCTGTAGGGAGACTGAGTTTTCAGGACATTCAAATGAAAATGCTGCAAAATTTCCAGCTGAGAAGTCCAAACAGTAGCGTTCTTCATGGCATGAGAGATTTCAATGGTCTGGAAATATCTAACCACTACCCAGCTGGATTTAGAAAGAATGAATGGTTGTTAATGTACTTTCCTGGCTTCTGGTTCATGTGAGAATCCAGGAAAGCATGGCAATGTAACATGGGCTGCAAACACAACCTATAGTAAATAGGACCATTCATTGCTTCTAAGAAGTTAGCCACAATTCCACAGGAACTTCATGACCTTTTTTAGGAGAGAAGGTTAAGCTGAGTCACTTAGGTGCATTTGAAATATGCATCATCACAAAACTGGCACCTTTCCTGGTGAATATCACATTGCTTTGAGTGTATCCCTGATAATTCAACAATGCCTCTGGTGGTCAAAGGGCTTCTGATGTGCATTGTTAAATAGCTTACATCAGGTTAAATAATTCACTAAGGAAGGACAACCAAGCTTAAAAGGAAGAACAGATGGTTAACTTAACAGAGCAGAATCTACTGCTATGCTAAGCAGTAATTAATTCAATTGGAAACTATTGCTTAGGCAATGGCTGATCTCCAAAAGAATAACTGGTAGACCTGAGAGCATGCACAGATGTATTGACAACTGACAATGTGAACTGCTTATCTACTGTCATTCATAAACACTTGTTATTTAAGATAATTCACAGAGAAATAATCCAGACTTCATAGAAAAAGAGTATGCATACACAATAACTCTTGGAGGGGGGTGAGGGGGAAAGGGTTTGATCCAGGAAAGAAGTGATAGGCTGACTGGCATAAACTTTCCCTAAGGGAAGAACCCCTATTCTTATTCTATTAAAACTGTAAGTAGAGCAAAACAACTGTATGTAACATACACATACTAGGTCAAAGGGGAATTAAAAAAAATGCTGGCATAAAACTTATTATCCTTTGGGAAGTATACAGGCAAAATGAGGGTATGTCTGCCTAATGGAGTATAAAGTGCAAATAAAGCAACCTGTATAGATACGTATAGTAAATCTAGTCCACAACTTTTATTATGTGATTTTTTTGCTTCTTTTTTTAAATTTTATTTCCATTCCAGCAGTTATTGTGAGGTTGGTTTCTTTAATTTTTTTTATGATTATATTTTTTAATCGTGATTGTTGGTTTTAGATGTTTCTGGTAGCTTCTAGGGGCTTTGCTACTTATAGCTCCTTTTTGCAGTTTGTCCAGTTCTTGATTAAAAAGGGTCTTTAAGTGCCTGCTGGTTAGATAGTGTTGGGCTTCCAGACGGCTGCTGTAGGGACAGTGAGTTAGCTGCTAGGATTGCAATAATTCAGATTTTTGCAGTTAGCAGGGCACCTGGTGCTAAGGGGGTGCAGAAAGAAATCTAGATGCTGCTCCAGACAGAATGGGACCAAACAACAGTTGTGGCACTGCCCCACAAGGCTCGGTCCCCCATTGCCACATGGCAAGTATGCGGAGAGAGTAACCCATCGCAGTGGCCTCAGCCCTCAGGGAAGATGCCCCCATCTGCGTCTGGGTCTACAGGGAATGCTGGGGAGTATCCCTGGGACTGGGGGTGACAGCGACCTTCCCTACGGGAAGTGTACTCTGGCCAAAGCACTGAGCCACCAGGTGAAGGTGCTACCACAAGGGGGCTATTATCCATAGGAGTGTAGCCTGTGGATTGAGAAACATTATTATCCCCCTCTACTGCATCCATTTTGTGGGCACCCACTATAGGAAAGGTATCAAAAAGCTGCAGCAAGGTCAGTGGAGGCTCCCAGGGTGTTTGGGGCTGGAGTGGGAGTGGGGCTTGTTCAGCCAAAGGCAAGGACACCTGGGGGCACCTGACAGCAGCCAGCCCTACCTGCAGGCAGGGGATTGAGAATCACAGAACAGTTGAGGTTGGAAAGCACCTCTGGAGGTCATCTGGTCCAACACTCCTTCTCAGGCAGGGCTACCTAGAGCCAGTTGCCCAGGACTACATCCAGACAGCACCTGAACATCTCCAAGGAAGGAGACTCCACAAACTCCCTGGGGCAACCTGTGCCACTGCTCAGTCACCCTCACAGTGAAAAACTGTTTCCTGATGTTCAGAGGGAACATCCTATGTTTCAGTTTGTGCCTATTGCCTGTGGTCCTGCCACTGGGCACCCCTGAAAAGAGCCTGGCTCCATCATCTTCGCACCCTCCCTTCAGGTATTTATATACATTTATAAGATCGCCCTGAGCCTTCTCTTCTCCAGGCTGAACAGTCCCAGATCTCTCAATCTTTCCTCACAGGATAGGTGCTCCAGTCCCTTCATCAACTTAGTGACCCTTCCCCTGGACTCACTTCAGTATGTCCACGTCTCTCTTGTAACAAGGAAGCCCAGAACTGGACACAGCACACCAAGTGTGGCCTCACCAGTGCTAAAGAGAAGTGCCTAGAGAAGGTGGAGCCAGGCTCTTAATGGAGTTGCACACTAGGAAAACAACAGACATCAGTTATAAGCTGAAACAGGATGGTTTCCAGCTGGATATATGGAAAAATATTTGAAGATAATCAAGTGACAGAACAGGCTACCCAGAGAGGTTGTGCTGTCTCCATCCCGGGACTTTTTCGAGGCCCAACGGGATCAAGGCTTGAGCAACTTGGTATGACCCCAAAGCTGACCTGCTTTGAGCAGGTCAGACAAGGACCTCCTGAAGTCCTTTGCAGCCTGAGTCGTCCTGTCAAAAGCATGAACTTTTCTCACAATGGTGCTGAATACACACCCCCCATAGCTTTCCCTTACATAGGAAATATGCATGTGGGCATCAAGATATTTTGAAAGAAAAAATTGTTTTGCGTTGTTTAATCATATTTATGGTTTAAAATTTATTTTTAAATACAAGGAAAATAATTCCAGTGGAAATAAGACTTATCAAATAAAATTAGCAAAATATCACGTAAGATAGGATGTTATATTTCCTATTATAACTTGCAACGTGAACCAACTCAGTACACAAAGCCCATTTGATTGCAGAGGAGATTAGAAGACTATTTACTGTCCTCAGTGGATACAGGGCCAAGCATACAACAGATATTTTTTCCTGAGACTCAAGGGATTGGCCATCTAATTTCCTTTATTTCAGTGGAAACCAGGCACTCAAAATGCAAACCTCTGAATTTGAAGAAGTCTTAAGTATAACAGTAGATCAACCAGCAAACATCAGAACAAATGAAGAAAAACTTACAATGCCATCAATAACTTCAGCAGTTTTAAAATAATCACCAAGAAGGCAGCAAACATATCAG
The DNA here is from genome assembly GCA_013401315.1 of Balaeniceps rex. Lineage (NCBI taxonomy): Eukaryota > Metazoa > Chordata > Aves > Pelecaniformes > Balaenicipitidae > Balaeniceps > Balaeniceps rex. The sequence goes on along the minus strand of VYZW01006425.1, from coordinate 7,290 downwards.
AAGATTTATGTCTTCATACTTAACACATATTTGCCTGATACAATAACTGTATTTTTGAGGAAACCTCAAAGAAAAAGCTAATCTTAAAAATCCTGTAAATAGAAAATTTCCTTCAGCACTAAGCAGACAATATGGCTAGAGGGTTTTGTTCTGTTTGGTTTTGTTTTGTTTTTTAATTTGTTACAGGAAGGCAATTCATTGCAGGCAAGGGAGTTTGGGAACAGTTTTTCTTTTAAGGCTAGTAATTGTGCATTACAGTAGTGGGCCTGAAGAGTGGGTACATCCAGCTATCCAGCTTAGACTATGTCATTTAAATATAATTGAAAGCCTGAGGTTGGTTGTTTTTTTTTTTTATATCCTCAAATAAGAGTTCTACTTAGATTTATGGATAGTTTCCCAGGGATAGAAGTTCCCTATGTAAAATATATACTGCCTTTTCAGAAAAAAACCCTTTACTATAAGCACAGAAACAAGGAATGAGTCAAGTTTAAGAGGGAAAAAACATAATACTTGGGAGTCCTTCTGACAACGGTTTCATTCAATGAAGCACTGCTGCTGCTGCTAAAACCTGCAGCACTAGAAAATAAATTCTGCAGTATTTACTTCTTCACTACAAAAGTCATGGTGGTCATAGGAGGCCAAGCAAGTTTTCCTCACTCAACTCTCACTCAACAAGGAAATCATAAGAATTCTGGAGTTTAGGAAAAAAGGATATTAGTGCAAGGGTAGAGGAGAAAGCAGTGTCTGGATACAAGAATCACAGAACCACAGAATGGTTTGGGTCGGAAGGGACCTTTAAAGATCATTTTGGATCATTCAGATGATCTTTAGATATCATCTAGTCTAACCATCTAGTTCATTTACCACCATGAACATATATCTCCCTGAGACATGGGAGAGTAGAGAGGAAATAGAGGACTATGGTAAGGAGAAGGGCAATGTGGAAGAAAAAAGAGGAGCCCAATGAGAAAATGAGGGATGGAATTTAGAGCAGTATCAGTTGCATCTGCATGAGGCATTTACGCACATTAATGACCAGCTAATAGAAGTCACACAACATAAAGCTATTTCCTCAGCTTTCTTCTAAATTATGTAACTTAGAGTCAACTGTGAAAAGGAACAAGTCTGGCTTAAGGACACTGCTGCTTACACAAGTTCCAGAAATTCTGGGGTTTGCTACATAGCAGATCCAGTAATTTACCTCACATCACATCACAAATGAGAAAGCAGGACTTTTTGGAGGAAGACACAAGAGCATTGAGACAAAAGCAGCACCATTATTGCATTTTAGAGGAGTTAGGGAAGGGACAAGTGCTGATGAAAGATTTCAGTGGTACCCAATACCTCTAGGAAAAATGGGTCCAAGATGTTTAATTAGCAGTTTCCTGAGGCACCTTTTCCATTTTGTGTTAAAAAAAGACAGTCTATAGCTCCTGCTATTAGAAATCATGCATCCAACCTCCAATATGGTTGTCACGAATACCAATGCCATTGAAACAATCTTTCTTAGGATGTTTTGTTAAGGACATATGTTTTGGAAATTTCGTGAAGTATCAGCTCTTGGTATTTTTTTTTCCCCTCCAGCAGCAAAAGAAGGCCTAGCATTTGCTTCCTATTGAAGAAATGTCTTTCTTTTCATGTGTTCCAAATTTTTTTGATGCACTTTGGATGCCTTGTCTTCCTGGTGTTGAATGAGTAATTGTTAGCCAAGTGAAATACACCAAAGAGCATTGTACTCCACTGTAGAAATTATATTTGATGGACAACAACGCAGACACTGCGTGAATGTCTTTGATAGCATATTTATCACAGATGTCACTTAGTGCAGCCTGGGTGGTACATCTAGGAACTATTAAGGATCAACTATTAGACATCCATAATTTTAAAACCTTCTGATAAATAAACAAAATGGTTTACACCTTATTTACTATATAGTATATGGTCAGTAATGATTTCCCTGTAAGAGGCAGGTTTGGATAGAGCAGGATAATTATCAATTTCTATATGCATACACACGCTTATATTGTATTTAGCTATTTGGTACTCTAAAAGTGACGTATACATATACATACTAATAATTATATTTGGGAAAGACCTGCTGCAGAAAAGAGGGTAAAAAAATATATGTCCACTGTGGATAGGTAGAAAAGAATGAACTTCCAAATAGTAGCAAAGGGTACAATGCTAGGAAAAACCTTTCATAGAAAGGGTAGTAAAGCAGTAGGATGAATTATCTAGGCATGTTATGGTATGTCATCTGACGTCTCTAATAACATTCTTAAACAGCCTTCTGCCAGAAAACTTTAGACAGAGTTAATCCTGGTGTAGAAAAGATGGATAAATAAGATGACCTCTTGAAATTCCTTGAGTGGCCTGTCCAACTTCACATACACAGTCTTCTTTTTCCCTCTAAGGCATTACAGAACTGTGGTTCACATGCTAATCCAGGTGAGATGGCCATTTATTATTTTAATGTTTAATTGTTAGGTGCCTAGTCCAGAATAAAAATATCTCTTTCTCCAACACTCTTCCTCCTGGAGAGGTGTGGCTTTATGGGATGGAAGGAAATGTGAAAAATTAGAAAAGCAGATTTCTTTTTTCCCCTTTTCATCAAGCAGTGAGGTGCATGTGACACAGTTTGGCCTGGAGCTGTATCTGCCCCAGTGGAAAATGAAAGATGGATCAGAACCTCAGCTGAAATAATAATAAATAGCATAAAAGTGTGATTTTAGAGATGTCATAATGATTCACATCAACTGAAGTAAAGAGGTTAACATCTTCTGTTGATACCTCAGGCAGTTTGATAAAGGAAGAAATGAGACACAAGACCCAGTCTTCCTTTGCCACAGTCCTGATCCACTTTGTTAACAAGCATACCCGCAACATTGCTCAGGCAAGTGCTGAGGCTGAGCTTAAAACATAGCTCTCAAGTAGCATGTGAAGGTCCCCGCTTCCTTCAGGAAAGGAGCTGCAGGGCTTGGTGTACTCAGGGCTCTTAAATACCACCCAGATGACTAGGGCGCACGTGAGGAGAGACTGAGACAACAAGTTCAGTCTGAAGAGAAGGATTCAGCAGCAGATCTGACATCTGTTTTCAACTGCCTAATGGAAAGATCAGTGAAGACAGAGCCAGACTCTCCTCAGATTCCCACAGGGCTAGGATAAGAGGCAACGCAGACAAGTTGCAACACAAGAAATTTCTCAGATACAAGGATTATTTTTTTTTCCCCTCCATGTGAGTGGTCAAACGCTGCCACAGGTTGCCCAGTGAGGTTGTGAAATCTCTATCCTTGCAGATATCCATAACTTGACCGGAAAAGGCCTTGAGCAACCTTCTGTAACTGGAACTGCTTTGAATGAGGGAAGTGGTCTAGATGACGCTCAGCAGTCTGACCCCATCTACATGATTTTGTGACTCAAGCTATGGAAGCTCTCGCCATGTGGAAAGGACTGATGCTGCTTTGGGTACAAAGGATAGCAGAATGAGTCTTGTAGTACTGGATGGTGGTTAACCTTTTTTTGCCTATATTTATTTTTATTTTTTAAATACCCACTCTGTTCTACAGAAATGCTGTTTCATGTAGTGAAGCCATATCTACCTATTTGACATTTACTTACATTTAGAAAGTGATCTCAGACAGGAAAACAGAGGTTTCAATCTTGTTTCATAGTGTTTAAGAATAACTTTGATCCATAGTATTTGATGGTTTAAAAAAAATTGTATTGTTTATCAATTCATGTGGCTCTACAGAGCTCACAGGAAAGCAAACTACATTTTGTAGTGTTGTTAAACATCTTTTACGTGATTTCTTTACATTCCTATGAACTCAAATGTAAACCTTAATGTTCCATCACATACTTAATTGTGATTTAAGAAAGAAACTGATTTCAAAATCCAGAATCCAGTGCATGATGATACATGATTTTTTTCCCCTCATATGTAATTTCACCCAGGAGTCAGCCCCACTAATTATTAACAAAGGATTTCTCAAGCTAATCATCCTCTTAGAAGACTTTTGGGACCTTAACTGGTGTTTACTGCAGGGCCTTTTGAAATGCAAATCACTTATGCAAACTTCAGAAAGCCCCAAACTCTATTTGGATTCTTTTGTAAGTATTTAAAGATCAAAGTCACTCCATCCCAGTAAGAAGATGCAAAGTCTTTTTTTTTCCAAAATGCTGATTTATTTTCCCCGCAAACTTTCACATAAGTGTTTTGTCTCATACTTTTTGGTACCTGCAGATAATAGTCAGAAATCCTTCTGACTGTTTGTCTAAAGATTAATAAGCTGTAAGATATGTGTCTTTATTTGGTAACCTTTACAATTGCAAGAGGTCACTCAATCTAGGAAGGTGACAGGTTTGGATATAACTTTACAACATTCAAAATGGGTGACCTACAGTAAGTTCTACAGCTTGTTCTTTTTTGGGCTGTGGCTGTCACTGTTTTTCATCTGTGTCTTTTCTGCAAACTGGCTGAGGTCTTGCAGCCCTATTCATCATATAGAAAGGACTCTGTGGTGGAGCCCATTAAAAAATTCTCATGGACCACATTTTCAGAAGTCAAGTGTCTGAACTTATCTATCACCAAAGTCAGAAGGAACTGTAGCTGCTTCAAAATATATCAAGCCATTTTTATCCAGACTCCTATTTGCAACTATTACACTAGTTCTTAACATGCATTAGTTAAATTATTCCAGACTGTGAGTTGTGATGCCATCTGGATTAATTAATTTCAACATGCCACCCATATTATAATCTCAAACATAATGATTCAGTTATTGATACATTGATTTTTCCAGCTTCTTTTTCACATTTAACACTGAAGGGATAGCTATGAAGATCAATGTGTAGAGTATAGATTCCTTCAAATACTGGAAACAACTGCGATTGTTACTTGTAACTGTTGTAACACACAAATGTACTTACTACTGGACCTGTAAGTCATCCCTGTGGGAAGAACTGCTCTGGTGTCACTGTCAAACCTCCAAGCCAAAGGATATTCAGTGATCCAAGTGCTATTCTCTAAATTCATTCAAACATCTGACCCAGTCACACTTCACAGAAGAGACCTCAGAGTGGGTATTAATGTCAATACAATACTTGACCTAGGATGTTGTAGATGTTTAAAGTACATCCAAGTTCATAAGCAACTGGACAGACTAATGGAAGAAAAATCCGGATAGTACTATCAAATACTGTTAATGCTATAAAATGCTATCAAAGATAGTATTTCTGGCTGCAGGTCTCCTTGGCTTTGAAGGTACTGAAAGCCATGAAGAAAGTGCATAGTGCTGCTCTTAAGCAATGGCCCGGACATTTGCTGATGGAGG
>VYZW01006424.1:9569-51634 GCA_013401315.1 Balaeniceps rex | reverse complement strand
ATGTGTACCCGTCAGTTATGTAAACACCTCATGTTTTCAACAGACTCTGTAAGTTTAGGTTCAACTTGACAAATATACACTCAGACATGTATACTATTGTATTGATATTTTCATGATTTAAAAGAAATAAATCAGAATTTCCAAACAAGCAGTGTAAAGGAGCATGCAAATCCAGGATGAGAGAAAAAAATGTCCCTGTTCTAAGCAGGCCATAGCTCTCTGAAGACAAAATGCCTGAAGTGGGACAAGCAGGCAGCTCCTGGCTGGGCTCAAAGCTCCCTGAAATTCCTGGGGAGCAGTATTTTAAGCCTTGACATTTTAAACAGATGAGCATTTCCCTCAGCCCACCCTCTCCTGCTTTTCCCCAGTGCTCACATCTCTTCTTTTTAAATACTCATTACTTGGATGCTGTGGTCACACAGCATCGATTTCAAAGCTTTGCTTCCATGCACAGAACTAAGCAGCCACGGGAGCACAGCTTTGAAGAAACAGAAGAGACAAGCAGCTGAGTTCACACAGCCTTGAAACACTGAGCAGCAAGAAAGGATAAGCGAAGGGGAAACTCAAGTCTGACATCAGAACCAGCATTACTGACACCCGTTATAAAGTCCCCTGCTTTTCTTCAGCGAGTGAGATACAGGGCTGGGCTCTTGGTCCAGTTGCTTGCACAAGGCTTGGTCCAGTTAGAGCTTGCACAAGGCTTCTCTTCAGAGAGGGGGGGAATGGCCAGGCATCCCTTATGACAGGTAGGATGCTTACCCAGAGGCAGGCATCTTAACCCACATCTTGCTGTGGGTTCCTTTCTTAAACAGGATTCCAATAGACCACTCTTTTCTTAACTAATGTGCCAGAATTGTTCAGTCCATTGAAGTCGTTATGGGTTCCAAAGTGAAATCACCCCAGTCCCCTTCATCTTAGCATCAATTTGGCAATCAGGACATATCTGTATTTTTAAATACTAGTCAATATCAAGTTCCTCAGCAATCATGATCACACAGACACTCTGTAGTTCTTATAATAACCTCTTGTTCAGAAGTAAAGCAATTTTTAACCAATCTTTTAATCTATTCATCAGGGCTACCAAGATGATTGGGGACTGGAGCGCTTGCCCTGTGAGGAGCAGCTGAAGGAAGGGGGCTTGTTCAGCCTGGAGAAAAGATGGCTTCAGGGGGACCTGATAGCACCCTCCTGGTACCTAAGAGGTGGTTACCAGAAAGATGGAACCAAACCCTTTATGGAGGTGCATGATGACAGAATGACAACAATGTTCATAAATTAAATGGGAGTTTCTGACTCAAAAGATAGGAAAATAAAAATCTCAATAAGGAAAACTAAGCATTGGAACAAGTTGCCCAGGGGGTTCTGGAAAAAGCCCTGGGCAACTTGCTCTGAATTCAGTGCTGACCCCCCTTCACCCAGGAAGTTTGGTTAGGAGACCTCCAGCGTCCTTTTCTGTGATTCTGTGTGGATCTTACGACTAGAGCTATGACAAGGGAGCAAAGCCTCAGGATGTGTGCCCTAATGCAAACCTCAGTCTTGCTCTGGAAAATCCTGAAGTCTCAAGAGCTAATTTGTAACTTTTCACAGCATTGTGAAATAATATGTGTAAGATAAACTCAGGCTGTGTCTATTCTGCATTCTGTATGTGTTGTTCCAGGTAAGAACTTAAAAAGATAAAGCCCTATCTATTTTCTAGTCAATAATGATCTTATGGCAATATTTATTACTTCAGAGTTTTGCTGCAAGTCCTTGTTAAGATTTCTAGTTTTGCAAACCTAGTTATAGCCTTCTAACTCAGTCTTACCTTTTAAAAATACAAAGTCATTATTTTATAATGTGCACAGTTCTTTTAGATGCCATGATTCTGTGGAGATATGAGCTCTTCAGATCCAGTTTGAACAAAGCCACAAACGAATTGTATTCATATTTTGAATGACCTATAATCCAGAAATATTTAGAGGTTTATTTTCAGCCAACCATGTCAGAATAGTCATACAACAAACCTAACTTTCAGCTTAAGGTCTACATCGTGCCATACTGGGATTTCAAGGGGGCTGAACATTTCATGTTATTGACACCTCATATGATGCACTGCATAGACTGTATAAGGATTTGCTCATTAGTATCTATTGACTAACATGAGGCCACAACGTCTGTTCACATGTATCGGGAGTTTTGTTCTTGGTAATATTGATTTGCTTTTATTTCCACACACAGTGACACTATAATGTAAGACACAAAATCCTAAAAGGCGATGAAGATGTAACCATATAAAAAGTTAATTCCACGTTGTGATGTATACAACAAAAGCATATTTGGGAACAGAGTGGATCTGGAGCTATGGATCTAATGCAAATTCTGCCTTGTGGGACCCCATGTGGCACCAGTTACCCTGTGATCTGCCTTCCCCCTTCTTCAGGACAGCTGAATTCAAATGGGAAGAGATGCAGAAAAGGGCCACTAGATCAATCCAGAAAAGGTAGACTCTAGAGACTAAGAGCTCAGCTCTCAACATGGAGGTTGAGAGGAGATATGATTTTTCTCTCTGAATACATTAGAGGGTGACAGCAGGAAGAAAGAAGACCTATTAAAGCTGAAGAACAACACTAACACAAGAACAAATGGGTATGTGGTATGACTCAGTTTAGGCTGGAAGTTAGAGGAATATTTACAGGAATGGCCTTTCAGTATGAGTAATGAAGAGGCAAACAACTTGCGTAGTTTTAAGATAAAGCTTTATTAACTTTATGACACAATTTCTGGTGATGGCATGTATCCAGGAGTTCCCTTCAGTCTTATGAAATGTGTTAACAAGACACATCTACTCAGACAATGTTCCTCCTCCATGATTGCTATCTAAAGATAAATTTAGGATGGGGAGACATTCTCTTCCATGTGACTAGCAGAGCAATCTTGCATCTTAGATCAAGAGAGAACATTACATAATTTGTTCATGCCTCCTTTGCTCAGAACAGAACATCCTTTTACTTTAAAATCTTGGCTGCCCAGAAGATTATAGGAATTTCGTCACTGATCACAGTAAAAGGCAACCATATTTTTATACATTACAATCCATGTATTGTACAGCTAATGCTATGGCTACTTGACATTAAATAAAGGCAAACACTGGAAAAGTCAAGCTCCTGAAATCATAGGGGTAACTGTTAGAGAAAAAACATGAAAACCTCTCTACTCCTTGCTTACTTATTACTAAGCTTTGGGTGATATAAAAAAGAAGAAAACCACCCATAGTTATATAGCAATCAGCAGTGCTTGGGGTAAAGGATATTTTGCTCAAGGGAACTGTGTCTAGATACCCATAATTCTAAGATAATATGCAGTGATAACACTAAATCCAAAAAATAGTCTTGACACAAAACAACATACTTCTTAAAAGAAGAGCTGAATTTGCTATTACAAAATAAATACGTGGCCAAACCCCCAGACATCTCATAAAAGCATATTATAAACTAGCATGAAATCAGATTAATAAAAACTTCACGGTGAAATGAAAGACAAACAAATCCTTAAAGAAAAGAACATCACACACATGAATGAGGCTTAAAAAACCATGAAAAGCAGGACAAACTAAAAAAAAAAGATATATACAGCTTGTGAAGTAGCCAGCAACTGTATACTGTGCATACTATGGCTGCAGCTGCAGTATAAAAACCCTTTGCACTCTCAAGATAATCTTTTTAAATTATGGATTTGCAACCCTAAGATTTCCTGTTGCCATGACAGCATGAAACAGTTATTGCCCATCATTATGGATCATGTGTTTTAGAAATTTGATTATATTGCTGTACTATTTAGGTTACTTGGAAAACACCCTGCTGCTTTTCAATGTATTTCATTTTTAGGGAGATGGGGCTTATTAATTCTTTCAAAAGGCGCTTTTATGAAGGGTGAAATATCAGAAATATTGTAGGTTCTGCTCTCAACAAAATAAATCTTTCTATGAGCACAAATACTGTACTGGATATTTAATTAACATATACCATAAAGCTATGAAATTCTGTAAACCTATGCCAAAGATCAGTATCTGTTAATGTGGTTCTCTGACCAATGGAAATATGATACATTTTCAGCACATATAACCCTTTCTATTCCTGAAGGCTATAGTACTAATTACTAAGTGTACCTTATTTGGTATACAACACTTATTTAAGGTAGCAATTATGCTTGGAAAGGGATGGGCTTATGGTTGTACCAGGATATCCCCATGCTGTGGAAGTTCTTGGTTTTGTTTATTTTGGTGGTGATTTTTTTTCTTCCTAACTTTCATGGTATAGCAGAGGGGAAGGAGGTATGGGTCTTATTGAATTCCTTGCTGGCTGCAAAGATTCAGTCCTCTAAGCCCCAGGTACAGTAAATCAGAGGTGACAACACCTCTGGCAAGCAGACAGACAGACAGAATCTCCTCTACTCACAAGTTTGGAGCAACTTTGCACTTCTGACTGAGCTCTTAAAATATATTTATAGATAATAAAAACATAGGTGCTTTTATTCTTGAACAATACAAGCAAATACATCCTCAGGTTTGCACAGGGTTACCATCAGCAGTGCTCACACCCAGGCTGAAGCACAGCAAAGGTCCCTGCAAGGTCTCCAAGGGCAGGCAGCCACTGGAGCACTGCTGGGAGCAAAGAAGCCAGCTAGCTCTGACACGAGCAGGTCTGCTCTCCTGTTGTCTCCTATAACAAAATAATATTTTTTCTTTGCTTTCCCTCTGCCCCATTCAGCATGTAAAATCATACCAGCATTTTGAGAGGCATCACATCAATGTAGTCTGTACCTCATAAAACAAATTTTTGTGATTAACCATTTGCCAAACAGGAAAATGAATATGAGATTCTCCATTAGGGTACCATCAATGGGATAATGAACTTGGGCAAATACATCATGATCTGGTGTCACAGCATCAGCTAACAGGATTAACTGGCTGATTTTATCCCCTTTGGTCTTACTTCAAACTCCTTCATGTGATTATTGTAAATAGCTTAGTGTTTTTTTAAGCAGAGTGAAACAGGTATATTTGTGTACACATAAGCCTCAATCTCTCTATCAGATAAGGGACAGATGAGCTATTTCGGGCAACAAAGATTTTTCTGTATTGAAGAGGAGTAGTGGAGAAGAAAACATAAGCGACATTTGGATCTTAATTTTTTCTATCATTAAACATGGCATATAACTGAAAAGGTAATAAACATGATAATGAGTTTGCAAATTCAAGAAATTATCTCTAAATTCGAGGTGAATTGCTGAATTAACGTGAAGAAGTGAGCGGTATATTCATATACTATATGGCATCCAACTGCCTCTGCTAAAGATTATCAAATATATTTATGATGTGTGAAAAGCAAAGTGAAACCTCACAGTAAAATGTAGCTGAAGGTATACTAGTAAATCAAAGTATTCGGGAATGCACAGAAATTCAGTTGGTTACGTTAATAAACTGTTATAATGTTTCCTTGCACTATTCTGGCCTGTAATTAGCACTATCCCCAGCAATTCCCAAGCCTTGGATACTGTATGCTCCAGGGAATGCTCCCACAGACAGCAGGCTCACAGACACTTCATTGCCCAGGTCTGGGCACAGGGCGTGCTGTGCCAGTGCCTCCGAGCCCAAGAATGTTCCTGGGCATGTTTAACTGACCTGTATGTGGAGTCTACAGCACCTGAGACACACAGGGTAAGACAGGGATGATAAATAATGACGTTGTCGTGAGAGCAAACTAGAAGCTTGCCTCAAAAGCATTTTCTGGTTTATGACAAGTGCTAAGCTGAAGTATTATTTGATAGAATTTGGATGATTTAAAGATGACTATATTCCTAAATATCTCTGCTCATGGTTTTACAGTTTATTATATGTACATTTTTTACAGTTTATTATATCTGCTCTGTGTAAAGGGTCCTTTATTTTACCACCATCTGCTGTATGATTGCATCCTGCATTCTTGTGAACGCACCCAGTGACACAATCACAATCCAATGGTATAAAAGAAACTGAACAGTAGTAAAAGCCAGTTCTCTCCATGGTTTTAAGCAGTATTAACAACATTAATCTGTTCCACTGCCTCAGTTTCACCTTTACAACAGTTGCCAGGAGTTGTATCCACATTGGTGTGTAGGCAAAACACCTCTTCTGCAGGACTGCTTTGTTCAGCCATCACAATTCAAATGTCAGCGATTGCCCTGTCAATCAGTAGAAGCCATATCTTGAAGCCAGATGCAAGGCTAACTCCACCTCTGTGGGTATTCTGACTTTCCTACCCCACTTCCTTGAGAATCAGTATGTATCTTCAAGTTTACAAGCACACAAATATGNTGGGGGGGGGGGGGGAGCGAATTGGTAAGGGATTTTATGCCTTGTTAAGCCAGACACTATTTCAGTATATTCCTTCCCTTCTCTTAAGAAGAAGAGCTGCTTTGTGAACAATCCTGTGAAGCTTGTATGAAGCAGAGTTGCAAGAAGTAGTGAAAGGAGGTAGGGAGCCTCTGCAGCTATGTGAAGAGCACAAGGCTTGGTCACAAATGATTAGGGCGAACTATAAAAGCTGCTGATCACAGAATGGGTCAGCATGGTTGTCTAGATTGGGGGAAACTGAGTCAAGGCTACTGATGATGCTTTGCCAGGCTTCCCTGTGGACTGGCAACAGCAGCCTACCTCCTCTAAAAACCTCATTTAGCTCCTGGTTGTCAGCTGGAAAGGATCCCAGAAAACTCCTTTTATACAGTGCTTAATATCTAGCAAATCACTATTTTGCTTGATCTGAGTGCGAAATGATCATCTAGAACTGGATAGCAGGGCACTGACATAGGTGAGTACATAACTGCCTGAGAAAAGTAGCCCCCTTCCTAACAAGGTGACTCTGAATGCTACCTGCCCCTCCTATCTTTCATTAAACTCGCCGATTTACTAGTGTTCAAAAAGCTACATTTTCTCTTCATCGGTCAGCTATTTCATTTCAGGATGTTAATCCAACTGTAATCTTGTGGTCCAGTTTTGCATACTGTAGTAGCATGGGAATTACTTTGCTTTAACAAGTCCCCCTGTGTTATGCTTGGAGCAAATACATTTCTTCGCTTTCCCAGAACCCTTAATAGAGCTTCCTATAAACATGATGGGACTTGCTGACAGAAAAAGCTATTCAGAGGGCACGCTCAGAACAAATGCATGCAGCAAAACATCTAACGCATCCAAAAGGAATTATATCACAGAGGGCACCTCAGCATGTTTATCCTTTCATGGAGTGCTACTAATTTGTTTTTTCTTACTTCAGCAGTCTAACAGTTTGTCGTGGTTTAGCCCCACTCGGCAACTAAGCACCACGCAGCCGCTCGCTCACCCTCCCCCTCCCCGGTGGGATGGGGGAGAGAATCGGAAGGGCAAGAGTAAGAAAACCCACGGGTTGAGATAAGAACAGTTTAATAACTGAAATAAAATAATAATAATAGTAATAATAATAATAATGATAATAATAATAATAATAATTGTAATGAAAAGGAGAACGAGAGAGACAAACAAAACCCAGGGAAAAGAAAACAAGTGATGCAACCGCTCACCACCCGCCGACCGACACCCAGCCAGTCCCCGAGCAGCGATCGCTGCCCCCCAGCTAACTCCCCTCGGTTTATATACTGAGCATGACGTCATATGGTATGGAATAGCCCTTTGGTCAATTTGGATCAACTATCTTGGGCTGTGCCCCCTCCCAACTTCTTGTGCAGCTGGCAGAGCATGGGAAGCTGAAAAAGAAAGTCCTTGACTAGTGTAAGCACTACTTAGCAACAACTAAAACATCAGTGTGTTATCAGCATTCTTCTCATGCTAAATCCAAAACACAGCACTATGCTAGCTACTAGGAAGAAAAGTAACTCTAACTCAGCTGAAACCAGGACACAGTTCTTTGTAAGTGTGCAAGGACAAGCCAGATTTCTATTATGCGGCATATATAATTCACATTAAATGTAAAAATATATTATGAACAAGAATGCTTCACTCCCACCACCCAAAGAACCAAGGCTTAGGTACCACCCCAGAGTGTTTGTTCAATCAGAACATCCAAAGCAAGGCAGAAGGAGAGGTCAGGATTTGGCCTACAATTTGGTAGAATTATCCTCATAGCTCAAAGATGCCTCTTAGCTTAACAGCCTTCGTAATGCAAGACCAAATAAAAAAGCTCCATTCATTCAATCAGGAGATTCTGTACATTTTCCAGTGAGATTCAAACTACTGAAGTTTTGTCTCTTTAAATTCTGCAATCTCCATATAAAATGTAGGAATTAACTTTTTCAGTCTTGCAATGTACTCGTATGAGTCTGCTTTTTTTCCTGTCTAGAGTCTTATAAGTTCATCCATGTAATGAGCTCCCCATATTTATCCTCATTATTACAATATTTACAAATCAGAAAACCATCTTTACAACACTTTATTTTGACAGGTACCAACCATGTCAGTAGTATCTGTCCACTAGCAAACGAGGATGCAAAACATGCAGTCTGTGGTGGAGCCTGGGTGTTTTCAGCAGAATTTTAAAGGAATGTTTTCCTATCCTGTCCCAGAATTGATGCCAGCCCTACACTTAAAGAAACAGGTCAGCAAGAGCTGCATTGCCTGGGGTCCTTATTATCCTTCTGCTGCAGTGAAACAGAAGCTATCTTCAAAAGATGAAAAAAAAGTCAGAAAATTATGTTCAAATAGATGTAAATTTAAAAGCTAACATTACATATCTTGGCACAGCACAGACAAGAAGCTGACTTGCAGCCGACCTCCCCCAGTCCCAGGCTCCCCCTTACTCCGGGGCTTTTGGTATTGGTGTCAGTACAGACCATCACAGATAAACACAGGCATAGGCAGAGAAATTTGAAGAAGTTGTCAAGAAGTTCAAACGACTGGCCTGTTTCCGAGGGAATAGCAGCAGTCTGGTGCATACAGATACTATTTTGCATTACTGTGCTATGGGCTTTTCCATCCATCTGTAAGTTTTGACTCCTGATGGGATTTTTTTTTTTTTTTTGGCATGAATAACACTGGTGTAAATTCAGCGGCAAAGAGTCGAGTTGCCAAGCAGAGACGATGCTGGTTTCACAAATATATGACAGCAAGACATGAGATAAAGGGTTCTTAGAAAGGCCTCAGGCAAGAAAGAGGTGTGTAAGGGGTAATTGTGCTGGGGCAGTGTCCTGAGCACAAGGAGAAGATGGAAGAAGAGCTGTTACCACTAGCAGGAGCAGAGAGACGCAGCCAACAGCAACCAGTTTGCTACCTCCTGAACTGTCTGGTGGTACACAGTAACACACCTGTAGGGTGTTAATCAAAGGACATGGTTATGACTTTGAGAGGAGCTCACTCCAAGGGCTCATAAAGCTGATAAAGCTACTGGAGCACAAACCTAGACATGCGCTGCCCATTCAAATTCCACACTACTGCATAAATTGCAGAGGTATAAAGTTAAGGTTAAGAAAGTAAATGTAAAATCAGAACTGTCTGAGTCTCAAGGTCCAGAATAAATGTAATATATTTTAGTTTGCACTTTAACATGCTTTTGCCCGCTTTGGGCATTAAGGTGATGAATTCTTGTCATTGGATGTTGTGTTGAACTAGGTGACAGACCACTTCTCTCACTTACTTTACTGGCAGGGCCAGTGCTGGACTGAGTTTATGAAGTCAGACATCTGTATGGTCAGCTATTAAATTTATGGGCTTTTACTCCTAACTATACCCCAGAAAAGCATGACAGAATGACCTGTAAAACAAGCAAACAAACAAGTTATAGCCATTCTTGTAAAGGCTAGGGAGAAAAAAAAATGAAATCCTGAAAAGGCAAAGAGACTTTCCCTTAGAGATAAGCTTCAACTGCCTATACAGGAAAACCCTGTGGTATGGTTCTGCAGTTTCAGATTTCACCTAAATGTAGAAAAGGAGTGAGCTTATTTCTCAGCTCTTATGTGACCTAAACTCTCAACTGGACTGCAAAACTCACAGTACAGAACTACAAACAAAAAGAACTGTATGTCTGCTGGAGTGGTTCAGGTAGCTCTCCACTGGTGTCCTGCATGTTTTCCCATGTTTCTCTTGGCCATTGCGGAGTCCATCTGAGAGCAGAGTGCTGAGGCTTTAAGCAATACTCCCCAGAACCCATTTCTAAACAGGGTATGGAAATAGTGATTTCTTGGAAAGACGGCATTTCTGTCACTCGTGTCACATCTAGTAGAACAATGCTTGCATTCATTTATAGCAACAAAGCCACTGCTTTTTCAGAGCATGACATTTACTATTATCTCTTTGCAAAGCACGACAATCTCAGGGCAATGGAAAGAAGAGTTGGATATCGATTAAAACAAACTTGATTCATTAAAAATACTGCTGACATTTCCACTGATCTGTGGTATTCTTTTCCTTCACATTAAACAATGTAGTCATTTAAAGCTCTTAAGGTCACTGTTCTGTAAACGCGTTGTGTTGAAGGTACATGCCATTTACCCATTCCTTGGCCTAAAGAAGAAAAAAAGAGGAAAAAAAAAGAAAAAAGGGAAGATGAAGCAAACAGGGGTTGGGTGCCACAACTTGCATTGCTTCCCCTGCTCCAGAGCTGAGCTTCCCTCTGAGGAGAAGATTTACTGGTTAGACACATGCAAGTGCTTCACACACAGACTCCCTCATTAAGTAAAGTAATGGCAAGACTTCACACTGTTAGGACTACTTGTTTATTCATCCCTGATGTCACTTTAGAATTGCCATTACTGAAGAAGGTCCAGCAAAGCGCAGCCAGCACTCCCACACTTCAGAACAAAACCTTAAGAGAGAGCTCCTGCAAGTCCAGCTCCTAGCACCCGCCAGCAGCCTCATTTGCCAGCAGTTCAGCTCTCCAGCAGCATACGACTGCACCCTGTTCCCTGCTGAAAGTAAGATTTAAGATTTTTATGATTTAACAGTACAGTTCCTATAATTTCAATACACAGCATGGAACTGTTTAATTCACTGTTTGTTTTACAATTAAAGGGGAAGAACATACTTCTGGAGAATTTCCCATATCCAGCAGGGTTACTGCCTCAGGAAATGTTAGTAACAGCCCAAACGTGGCAACTTTTACCATGAGCATTACTCACGCTCTAAAATGCCAAGGCTGTATCAATTGTTTGACTTCTAATGGAGTGGTGGTATTCTCTCCCCGGAGGAAGACAAATACCTCCATTAGGCAGAGGTCCTGGAGAGTGAGAGAAGCCAGTCTCTCACTAGGGAGGCTGCCTTATAGCTCACAAGCTTTCTTTCACAAAGGGCTGAAAGGCAGGTATATGCTTGTAACTATAAAAGAAACATAATCTGGAGATTCTTGGCTCTGGAAAAATCAATAGTTAAGGATTCAGCTGTCTGTAGAAGAATTTTGTCATTTTATCAGCCCAAAACTTTTTCTCAACCTTTTTTTTTTATGCAGGTTTTTCTTTCATATGGGCTTTAATGTTTGTATCACTGCGACAACAGTGGCTTAGTCTTAACCCATATACCTGCAGTTGTGTTGGAATTTGTCCCTGAGCCTTCATCTGACTTCTTGGGGACAACTGGATATTCTAAAGCCTTGCAGAAGAACCCATCTGGTTTTGAAGGTCAGGGAAAAGTTATTGAAATCCCCTGCTTTTTCATTTGTCTGTATATTGACTAATGTAAATCTCCTGAATACTGAGACAAAATGCTCTCAAAGAGGCCTCAACTAAGTGAGAATGAAGTAAGTCCTGTCTTGATCATTCTCCAAACAAGAGGCCAGATTCTAATTTCCTCTTAAGCCTTTGCTAAATAATAAAGCCTGAAAGACCAGGAACACTATTTTTCTGCTGCGATGGGCTGATAAAAGGCTAGAATCAGGAATAAAAGAGAAAATCTAACCAAGATGGAATTTGCTTTGATGACACCAAATAATGTTTGCCTTTTGATAAGTGTATATGATCTTCATTTGCTTGTTGATCAAACCCTCATGTGCCAAAGTGTGTATTTTGGAAGCAGAACCAGTACAGCTCACCAGTCACTAGACTTTAATATGCAACCCAAGATACTTCTCAGTATAGGCATGGTATATCTCACAAATGTCTGATGAATTGTCATTGTGTGAACTCCTGTGAGCAATTTCAGAATTTATAGCATATAAATGGAAGGGGAATTGCTGCCCAAGAAGTTTAGCAGACAAATCGGTCTGCCCTTCCATAGAGAAAGAACACTTTCAAACAGTCATCCATGAGTTGATATCTGAGAAGCACATTGACATGGAAGAAAGTAGCACAGAACCTTTGAGGGGATGATTTTTTATTATTATCATTATTAAAAGCATCCACTAACTATTCTTTTCCCAGTTCTTCCAATAATAAAGTCTGCCCCAAGATCACTTATCAGTGATTTTTGTTATAATCCCACTGTTGCAGCCAAATAATACAGCATGTTAATGATCATGGTTACCATCCAAGCATGAATTCAAAGCATTTATGTCCACACAGATTTGATAATACTGATGTTGTACATTTGAATGACCTGGAAAATAAATAAATAAATAAATGGAAAATTATCTATCTTGGTGAATTGCTTCTGAAACAGAGATATGATCCTCCTAGGGGCATTTTAGACTGCCTGCAAGAATACATGAAATACAAAAGATGTCTCCAGCTGCGTTATAGTTGAAATTGGCCTCAGAATTAGAATGACTTTGGAAATCTCAGAGTACTCAAAGTAATTCTTTATCCAGGGGAGCTGCAAGACTTTTCTTAGCATACTTCACCAAGTCTGTTCCAAATAAGACTTCCTTCCTTTTCCTGTTTTGCACATGGATTAGGACCTACTGCTGTAAGGTACTAGAGCTAGATCAAATGTGAGGCGAAGACGTACCACAACTGCCAGAAGTAAGACAGGAAATTTTTCCTTCCTTTAGGAAGAAAAATTTATCCACTCTAAGGAAACTCAAGATCTGGCTGTTTGATTTTAGGGTTGTATGGGGTTTTATTTTATATTTACTTCTTTCTAATGATATGATATTTCAAAATGCACTCATTATGTAAGAATTTGCTGATATTTCTAGAGATATCCTTAGAAACTTATTGAAGAAACCTCAGAGAAAAGAAGACTTACTGAATATAAATGTAAATGGAATATTGGCCTGTTGCTAGAGAAAAGAGTCACATTTTAAATGCTTAAACATATAGCTGTACAGTCATACTAAATTTCTAGAAGTGAACACTTCACATATCTTGAAGCAGGACAATTCATTTTAGTCAAGAAGTATGTATGGCCTTACTTTTCTAAAAAATCTAAGAAGGAAACAAACCTCCTTGTGCAGAGCTCAGGAAAGGAATTGGTTTAGTTCCTGATGTTTTTTCAGCTGGAAATGTGTGACTACTGAATTCTGTAGCATCAGATAAAATAAGTATTGATTTATAGACAAAGGAAGAAAAGAAACCAATAAAAATTCTGTTTTGCAGCAACTCCAGTTATGAAGGTACCTGTCTGGGTGATTCAGTTATTTATGCACAAACAGGGTCCTTCCTTCACTTTCTTGCTGCCATGCACCTCTAGCTGTGTCAAAACTACAAATTAAGATGCTTGCTCTTCAGCCAAGAAATTTGCCTTTCCTCTGAAGCACTAACTTCAGTAGATGTTATACCCCGGTAAATACAAATTCCATAAAGAACTGCTTGCTACCAAAGATACCGATGAGAGGCATAGGCATTTGTATACAAACACGTTAAAAATCTGTAGTGATAGAAAAGATGCAAAGATTCTGCAGAGCCATGTTTTGCAAATAAAAGAGCTAGTTTGTTGCCAGTATGTTGTCCCCTGAAACACAGTGCGGTTTTGACCGTGTTGGTGTAAGAAGGTAATCTCTCTGCAAACTGGAGTGGGGTGACATTGTAAGGAAGAAGGCCAGTGTGGACTTTTGAAAATGTCACAGAGTACAGTGCAAATTTGGACAGGTAATGTTGGTCGCGACTGCTAGCTGAGATGCAAAATAATGGAGATACAGTTAGTTCAGTTACTGTCATTCATTCAGTTACTGTCATACATTCTTTGTCACTTTAAAACTGCTTTGACCTTAGTGTTCTCATGTACTAGGTACCACAGTTTCTTTGCAACCTGCTGGTTCATCAAATAGATAATAGCAAATAGGGTTTGCGATGTTAATTCTCATACTTGCTTGTTATCTTATTTCTTTCAGAACATTGCTGGACTAGATAGTAACCTCTTAAGCCCAGGATCTCAATAATTTTGCTACTAGAAACACGCAGAGTAGAAGTCTGTGAGGTTAATGATGAGGACAATGGGTAGCAGGAAGGATGACTATGTGAAATATATTGGTTATTGAAATAAATAATGGAAATAGCAGGTGGAATCAGCGAAAATGAGAAGAGATTCTGGACAAATCTTCCTGAAAGTTAAAATGAGGTTAATTATGTACAGTCTACTTGTTCCCTGTCCATCAGTAAGCTTTAAGAAATTAAACAATCTGGCAAATGTGGTGTCCTACCCACCTTTTCATTATTATACTGTTTTTAAAGGTATGCTATCCGCATTCACTAAAACCATGGAGTGCTCTGTATCTCACGGCAGAAGAAGTGACTATATTTTAGCGACATACCAGTCACGGAAAGTGCCTTTGAGGTTGTTATGGCTTTAGACTGGCTGCTGATTGATCCATTGGTGCCTGTCAGAAGGGCAAAGGATCGACTTGCGCACCGTAACAGTGGGAGAACCTTGCTCTGCAGGTCATTATCCAAGCAATTGGCCTTGGCTTCCTCGATGCTGTGAAAGAGGCTGATCTTTTAAGTCCAATTTGTCCGGGCCAAACAACCCCGTTCAGCCAAAAGCTTTAATTAATACAAAGTCTGTGATAAAGCATTCAAAAACCAGGAAAAAAGGCAAGTGGGTAATACAAACACAATTAGTATGCAGTGCTCTGAAATTTAAATTCTGTTCAGCCTAGCCTTACTGGAAGAGCAAATAACAGAGGTGCTATCATTGCTACTGATCGGCTTAATACACCCAGGAATTGTGCAGATAGAAATTAGAGGCTGTTTTTCATGCCTATCTAGACCTCTTCACGTCCTCCCTGTTTTTTTGTTTCCTTCAGTTGCTGTTTCTTATCTCTACAGTTTTAGGTCCTTTGCTTCAGGGACTCTCTTTTATGGCATACCCCTCCAGCACAGTAGGGCCCTGACCTAGTTAAGGTTGTAAGAGCTAATGCGGTGCAAATAAGCAATAAGAGACTGTGTTTCATTTGTAGCGAATAATAAAACTATGTTATGCATGAGACACTTCTCGCTATTTCAACATCTTCCAGTACAACTTTTACTAATAAGCAAAATGAATGTCACTGAACAAAGACAGAGACAATAAAAAAAATAAACTAATGGACTAGGGAATACCAGAGAAAGCAAAAGTTGAAAATTATAAAAAGGTTGCTCCCACTACAACAAATGACTTATGGCTCCTTAATGCCAGTCTTAAATACAGCAGGATCCATTTACTGTGAACTCTGAAGATTCAATGAGACCTCATACACCTAATTCTCAGGTTGCGTGAGTTTGTGAAGCTCAGTAGTGGTCAATGAAATTATAGCAATTTACACACCAGAAGGACCTGGCGCTCTCATGACCATATTATCTCTTAGGAGGCAGCATCAATTAAAACTTAATACAACTATCATCCATTTAATCTCTCCAAGGGCTTATACAGAACACTTCTACAAACATGTTACAGGGAACATCATAAGACCTTTTCTCTCTCATTCACTTTTTTCCTGCTGTTCTAGGGGGAAAATGCTGCATTCCGTTTTGTTCTAAATGTGGGACTCTGGTAGGGGTGACAAATAGGCTAAGTCAAAGAATATCAATTAGAATACCATTAGACACTCAGGATATTAGAAGAGATTACTTTAAAAGTAAGAGGGATGACCTCGAGGAAGACGTTCCCAGGGTCTGTAACATGAATGTGCAGAACCTGTGATCCCTGTGGAATGGGCGTTCCAGTAGGTACAGTGGCTCCTAAATGAACTTGCAAGTGAAATTACAAACAGGTTTCACTCCCTAAAACTCTTCCAAAGAATCTGTTATAGCAAAAGAGGAATACCCGCCCCTGAGTAGTGGCTTGCTTAAAGATTCCCTGGTCTGAAAAAAATGTGTCTGCAGCAGTCCCTGTTGCCTCCTTGCTGAACAGACTTGGCTTCTCCCTGGTTCAGAGCGGGCTTTGCCAGTTTTCCCAGGCAGCCGTTTCCATCTGCAGAAGCAGGAAGCTGGTACAGTTCTCTTTGACAGAAAAATAAGATACAAAACCAAAATCAGACAAGGAATGAAAGAAGTCAGCCTCTCATACAGGAGCACTGCTGGCAATGCCAAAGACAGCCCACAGTGCTCAAACCCCCAAATCATCCTTCGTGCAATTACAACTCCTTAAAGCTCTGCAGCATGGAATGAACTGTGAGCTCATGCAGTTCTGCATTAGACACCTATAGGGTTCCTCTCGCTTCTTGTCTGCGAGAGAGGTCGAGAGAAAGAGAGGGTCAGGAGAAACCTAATAAAGGAAGAGTGAGGGAGAGGGAAAAACAAGCATTGTTTGACAGGAAAGGAAGAGATCATCCAAGAAAGCAGGGGGAGGAAATACGGGCACCATAAAGCCTGAGAGACAGGAACTTAGTATTAAGGAGTTACTAGACTGTCAAACAATAACATAAAATAAATATTAATTGTATATACACTGAGCATTTACACTGGTGATGTCTGGCTCCTGGTGAAGTTTCACACTTCCCTGCCACAGAGCTTTCTCTGGCTTGCTGTTCCAAGCGAGATTCGTCTCCCCCCCAGCTTAGACGTTTCACTTTCAGGCACCTGAGTTATCATCCCAAGCTCCCTTTATAGTCACAGAAGAAAAATAGATGCCTCCAAAGAGCAATTCATTTGACCTACCTTAGATGTCTTTCTTCGGATGAGATGAATTGCTCTCTAGAAGAACCTGTTTCTATAAAAGGAGCCAACGGTAGCTAGCTTAACGTCAGATATCAGAACTTTAATGACCTATCATCGGAAAGAAGCTACTTTGGCTGGTTTTCTACATTAGGATGAAGCAAATACCTTCCATTTTCAGAAAAATAGACTCAAAGATGAAGTTCAGATCCTTTACCCTACTAAATCCCTAACTCTTTAGTCCACAAACTGTTCTACCACATGTCGTTTTATAAAAAGGGTTCTCAGGTGACCTTATGTAACCAGACAAGGGAAGATCGTGCTGGCATGTGTTATATGAGGACTCAGGATTTGACTTTGAGTCAAGAAGACAAAAATCTCAGGTATACCCTGACCAGCTGAATCCAGACTGTGGTCTCAGCCCTTTGCTGCAGTGAAGGAAATTCTGCCCTAACACACTTTCAGGGACAGATCAGGAGCCTAATGAGACCTGGCACCCTCAGCATCCTGTCACGATACTGAGCTACTGTACCAGACTTTGCCCTAATTGCAAAAAGTGACAAATTTTCCTCACCCCATGGTCTTCTAAATCATTCTGCTGAGCAAGCTGAGCTCTGCTTGCATTTAAACAAGCTTGTTGGCAAATTGGTAGAGATTCACTTTGGCATTTGGACTGGCTGATTAAAATAGTCTTACAAGAGATACTGGACTGCCCCTCTCCACTGTGTCATGGAGCTATTAGGAGGCTGTTGTAAAGAGCTGCAACTTGTTTTGTTCTTTAATTTCATGTCTCAACTTGGCAAACAAACCGTATGGCCTGTCCTCCTCCACACTACATGCTTTCTATAAAACCACTCAGAGTGTCTGGGGAAAGAAGGTAGACTGTACTCCTCCATCACGATTATAAGTTGCAGCAGACCAGTGAGAAGAAGAAAAAACACTTTAGTTTCTTACTTGCTTGCATAGTCCCCTAGTCTAGAAGAAGACTACTTCACTGCTTCTTCCCTTCCCTGCATTCTTAATAGAGAAATCCCATCTTAATAAGTGTAACAAAGACAAATTAATGAACCCTTCTCTTCCAGAAAAAAATAAATACATCTCTAGCACAACCGCTTGTGCTAGATACTAGAAAACAGACACCTCGCCAGCAAAACTTATTTCTAAGTCCCAATAGTATGCACAGCAGTAAAGACAGAATGCTAGAAGTTTCCTATTATTTTGTCTGCAATGCTTATAAAACGGACAAACTCCCTGCCTTAATAAGCACCAGACGATCTCCAGAAACTGTGTAGCAGTATCATTTGGCTGGAACACAGCAATTATCTAACAAAGCGGCTGCCAACACAGGAGGAAAGAAAACCCTCTTGAAAACCTGTTATTTGCTGTGGGAGTCGGGAGCTTCTATCTTAATACACATCTTCTTTAAAGACTTCCAGCTATTTTTTTTTTTTTGTCTATGCACATTAAGACTTTCTTTACTACCTTCTGCACATATATTTATATCTACTGGAGATGGGTGGTAGCTGCAGCCTTACAGTGCTGACATTGGCAATTACAGTCTTAGCCACAGAGCACAAGATCTCATTTAGCCCATAATGCACCCCAGAGCCTGGGACTGAAACTCCATGCCTCCGGGTCTGTAATGACTGCCAAGCTCCAATATCTACAGATTACACGAGCCACGTGGGACTCAGATATGAGCAGTAGTTTTACGTGGGTCTGGGAAGAGCAGGGGCGGCACAAGGAGTGGCCTCAGCACCAGGGAGCCAGAGTTCTGCTCGGGCTGGCACGCACCAGCCTGGCCTCCTGGCACGGGCGTACCGAGGACACCCCGACTTCAGTGTCCAAATACCAATCAGAAACAGCAAAGCAGGCTCTTATTCAGCCTTTTCTTTTCTCTGTTCTAGTATTTGGAGCACCTTTTGGCCAGCTATGCTTTCTGTAGGCTCAGACAGAATTGCAGCGATATTTGAGTTTAGAGAATAATAAATACATTAGACTGAACCATGTATTCCACAAGCTCCTTACACAGACTTCAAGAGCGGTCTGTCTTATTCCATCTCTTTTTGCTTCCCTGACAATAAATTAATTTTATAAAAATAAAAGTTCTCACATTACCTAAGAAACACTCAATTATTTTACCTGCTTTTGTAAAATATTTTCTGTTCAAATTGCAGAAGAATGTTCCCTTTCAACTAAGCATCAGAAGACTGTAATAGTAGGCAAACTGAAGGTTAGAAACTGTCAGAAATATTGTAGTCTGGCGGCAGAAAACAGGTCTTTTGTAATAACCTTTAATATGGAGCTGCATTGTGCACAGACTACAGTTCCCAGCATTCAACTTCACATCTTGCAAGCTCTCTTCTACCCTGTAGCACTGTGAAGCACTGCAGAGTGGGACTTGTAGTCTATAAAAGGCACAAAATGAGGGTAATTGTTGTTGGATCAATCTTTTAAGATGAGTATTAGCACCATTTGTACCAGAGGAAGTATTCAACCTTCTTCCACCCCAAATTTTATGGTAGACAATATTCTCTCAGATAGAAACTTGTGTAAATCTTTTCCTGCTCGCTGCAGCTGCTCAGCGGTTTCTAATATTTATTTTTCTAATTGGAGACAAGCCTAGTGGAAAAGACGAAGTCTTTGTTGCAACACATTGTTTGCTGATAAGCCTTTTCTTTAATGCAGCAAGATGCTTTCTGTGTGGAAAAGATTGTCAACGGAGGGAAAGCAGTTTGGTTTGAAACTCATATTTAAAAATATCCCAAATTCCAGTGACTTAGTTTTTATTGGAATCTGAATCGACATTCAGTAATTCAAGCTAAAATTCATTTCTGTGTTGCGTATGACTCCTGTTCCTCAGATAAGAGCCTAAGCCATAAGCTTCAAACGGGCATGTTTGAAGACACTCTTTCATAAACCTTGATTTCAGTGAAACTAGCTGGCATTAGTCACGGTATGAAAAACAGCCAGGGTGCTTAACTGTCTTGGCTTTATAAAAAGTCAGGAAAAGACGAAGTTCAGCACCAGCCTACTCTGGCATACAGTAAGCATCTTTTTTCTTTTTTTTTAAATGAAAATGAACAGTTGTGACTAGTAGCAGGTCCCCATCTAAGACTAGATCACTCTATAAAGATGCTGTATGAGATAGATAGACTTTGCTTGAACTTGGCTACTTTTACAAGGCGGCAAATACAGCTCTGAACTACGCAATTTCTAGAGGCCATTTCCAGCTGGGTCTGTTTTCACACAAGCACTTTGTCTCCACCCACCTTCATCTGTGCACAAGCCAAGGTGGCCCCAGCAGCAGTGTCCCCTCCTGCCATGGTGAGGGTTTTCAGTCGACCTGGGTTTTCCCTTTCTGAACAGTTGATGAAAAAACTGATTTAATTACCAGAAGAGCAAAAATTAGGGGCCATAAAACATAATGAGCCACTCCCCATGCATAGCCAGACCTAGTTCCTCCTACAGTTTTCTCTTTGGAGTTGTTGCAAATACTATTCCCCAGCTACTTGCAAAGCCAGCAATAAGACTTCAAGTTAGGACTCTGGATTATTTAAAGGTGATCCTTATGACTGTATCTAAAAGCAAGTAAATTCCCTCCCCACTTGAGGAGTATCGCTGAGTCTTTGCCTGCTTGATATGCCTTTCCAAACTGTGGCGCAACGCCAAGTAGCCTTAGCTCATCATTTCAAGGAGCTTCCTAATGCACCTCCTTATCTGGCTGCTGTAGAAAATCCCTTTCCTGCTTTCTGACCTGAAAGCCTTTCTCCTTTCTCAGCTTACAGAACGACCACAGCCTCACTAAGAGGGGATCCTTGCCATGGTCTGCTGACTTTTCTGAAGTTGCCTTTCTAAGGCACTGACCTCAGTCATTGCAAGGAGTGGTCCCCTCTTAATGGAGGCAGCCCCTGATAATACAGCAAAGCAGACATCACCCTGGTCCACCAAGCCCTACTGCTCCCCACTGGGGCTTGTCCATACAGGGGCTCAGGAGTCTGGGAACAGCTTTCCCTGTCCCTCATTGCCCCCTTTGAGCTCTGCCTCGTCCTTGTTTCCCAAGTCAGGAGAAGACCAGCCTGCCATCCTGTTGTGGTTTAACCCCAGCCAGCAACTGAGCACCACACAGCCGCTCGATCACTCCCCCCCGGTGGGATGGGGGAGAGAAATCAGAAGAGTAAAGGTGAGAAAACTCATGGGTTGAGATAAAGACAGTTTAATAAGTAAAGCAAAAGCCGTGCGCACAAGCAAAGCAAAGCAAGGAATTCATTCACTGCTTCCCATCGGCAGGCAGGTGTTCAGCCATCTCCAGGAAAGCAGGGCTCCATCACATGTAACAGTTACTTGAGAAGACAAGCGCCATTGCTCCGAATGTCCCCCACTTCCTTCTTCTTCTCCCAGCTTTATATGCTGAGCATGACGTCATATGGCATGGAATATCCCTTTGGTCAGTTGGGGTCAGCTGTCCCAGCCGTGTCCCCTCCCAATGTCTTGTGCACCCCCAGCCTAGTCGCTGGTGGGGTGGTGTGAGAAGCAGAAAAGGCCTTGACCCTGTGTAAGCACTGCTCAGCAGTAATGAAAACATCCCTGTGTTATCAACACCGTTTCCAGCACAAATACAAAACATAGCCCCATGCTAGCTACTGTGAAAAAAAAAAACTCTATCCCAGACAAAACCAGCACATATCCTCAAGGTAGCTGTGAGCCAGGGCCTGGTCACAAGCTCCAAAGCTTTACCTGGGCCTAAAGCCAGGACTGTAGAGGGCTGGAGCTACCCCATGACTGATGGTGCCACCACATGGAGTTTGGCTGTGAAGTGCTCCCCAGGGCTGGTGGCTTCCCAACATTCGTGGCTGCTCTGTAGACTCAGGTTTGAGCTCTGCAGCTCACTCTACAGGTAAAGGCTCCCAGAATCATTGGCCAGCAGCTTTGCTCCACTAAGTGCTTCAAGATTAGCCTAGGAGTCCACAAATGGAGACTGAGCGGCACCAGAGCTGATTGCCAGCTTTTTGATAAATCCTTGACAAAATATGCGGCTTTCACAAAATGCTCAGAAAAGACCATATCCTTCAACAAATAAAAATCTTTGTAATTTCCTGGTTTTATCTCATTTAATTGGGAAAAGCATGGCAGTAATTTAATGGAGATCTCACAGTACCTATTCCTCTTTTGAGGCATTTTTCACCCATTTAAAAAGCAGGAATGTTTTTGGTTTTCGTAACAGGGATTGAACAGATGGGTGGGCAGACGGTGGGTATAAAATAGTGCTGCAGGAAACAGCCAGGGAAGCAGCTTGCTCCCATCCATCCCTGCTTGTTTGTTAGAGGAAAGATGCTATTTGAGGTGTGGACTATAACGGGGCAGTGCCTCAAAAGCATAAGGCTTAATCTCATCATGGTACCTTTGCTCAATAGCACCCACTGACTTCAGTGGGAATGGGGCCACACTCAATGATCAGCATGATTTAAATGCTGCCTGATATAAAAAGGGCATTTTGTGCAACTGTTCTGCCTTCCATGCCACCTGGCACGCTGTAGGAGACTGAACAGGAAAAAAAATGTTTTTTATGTAATGCCTTTATATGGAGAGCAGTACATACAGTTTCAGGATGCTGAAAGCTGCAGGACAGAAAGAGAGGGGCAGGCCCTCTTAGAGAGGCAATGAATTGATACCAAACCCAAGAGTTTACATCTTGGCTGACCTTTTCTAGCACCGACGCAGACTTGCTGTCTGCCAACAGATTTCTCATTCAATCCTGAGCCTCCAGCAATCGCTGTCCTCTCAGACACCAGGTTTGTTCCTCCTTTCCCTTCCAGCTTCTCTGCTGGCAGGCATGTTCTTGGTGGGACCAGGTTCTTCCCTGGCATTTGACTGTTCCCACCTGCATCTTTGGTGAAAATCTGTGCTTTATCAGCTGCTTTGCCCTTCCCAATTTCCTCACCAGTGTCCCTGCTTGTTTCTGACTTCCATTCTTCTGGTTCTTCTTCTCTGTCTTCTCTTTCAACATTGCCTCCTTTATTACCTCCACACTGCTGAGGGGTCTCTCTATCTCCCTCCTTTTCCTCTTCACTGTCCTCACTGCTATGACTGGTTTACTAATATATTACTTCTGAACTAAAGCTGTGCAGATTCATATATCAGAAAGGATAGGGCTAAAATATTACCCTAAAGAACTATAAATATACATATATCATGAAGGACAGGGCAAGGAAATTATCCTAAAGAGCTTCTGTTTTCAAGAGCACAAGTCCTTCAAGTACATTTTATATGGAATACATATGAATAATTGAAGCAGAGTCTGGTTTAGAGTACTAAAATAGGACTATGGCTTTAATAGCAACACCTCTGTGCTTCAAAGGGGGACCTGGCAGTAAGGTTTTGTGAAGATGAGTGTCATGAACCAAAATGCAACAACCTCCCCTCCTCCATTTAATATATATTGAAAGCCAAGATTTTTACAGTGTCTCCTGATTAATTCTGGAGTGAGCATGTGTATTTTCTTCTAGCTCATCTTAGTCCAGATGCTACTCTGCATTTTTAGCCTTTACTCCACAAAGACTGTTTGTAATTTTACAGCCAGGCTCTTTGTCTCTGAAAAGCTGCATGTTACAAAGGTTATTGAAATTTTCTGAGTGGTGGATCCTCAGAGCTAGTAAGCCTGGGCAGTGCTGTTCCACACCAGTGTTATCATGCTTTTGCAATACAAAGAGGTGTAACACGGAGTTTAAATCCTGGCTGCTATTTACTTACCTCACCTTCTGCTTCCTGTAGCTCTACTGATTTGAATGCTTAACTGTGTTACATTCTTTCATAAATAACCTTAAAATGTTTTTCCTTGTCTTCAAAGATTTATTCTTATCTCATCAAATATATACTTATTAAGAAGTCTTTTCTGCTTCATCTGATTAATAATTCCAAGTTGTAATAGAATAATAAACTTATGTAAACTGAAAATCCTGTAAAAACATTTATGACAACATGAAATTAGCTGATGACTTCTATCCAGCTGTCTATATCATTAAAATATTTTCCATAGTTACCGTTACTTGTTACTGCTGTAGACAGAGAGACTGAAAAAATATCAGTTATAATACATGCTTTCTATTCAACTCATTTGGAAACCCCTTCAAAATATTTTGGGGTATAATGACTTGGCAAGGTTACGGAATTTCACACAGAGCTTAGAAATTTCCTTACATTACCATTCAGTGATATTATCTAACCCAGTAATTTTTCCTCTAAAAGTGGCTACTGGCTAATTTTAGATATTGCATCTGGTGAATTATAAAAACAGAACAACCAAAGGAAGAGATTCTTCATAGCACCAGGTAGGTCTTTATATGCAAAAGCATGTAGATTTGTTATACATTTTCAAATATTTCCTTTAAAAATGTGGTTAGCAGCTAGTTTCACTACAGGGTTCAGAAATCAGAACCCACAGTGGTTATTTCTGATAATGGATGAGCTGTGGTTTTTTTCCTACCACAAGCCAGAAGAAACTTCCTGTATATAAAATGCAAAATGATGGCTGTTCCAGAAGAGTGATAAATTAGAACAAGAAATAGAGATGAGATACAGTTTAAGATAAGAAAAAGTTTCCAAGGACAAAGAGCTGGCCACCGAGGAATGACAGAGGAGAGAGCTATGTGACTCATAGCCGATGGAAATGAGAAAACCAGGACCAGGACAGGGAGGTAGAGAAGAATGGTTGCACTCCGGTCAACAAAGAGGAAAATAGAAGAATTTCATGTATTATGTCATTAGGTGATTGACAGGATAACTGCAGCTGATGTTGTAGAGTGCCAGTTGGCCAAACGGGAAGGAAAGCAACTGTAAAGAAATGGGAAAGTAAGACACATCTCCACAATTCTGACCTATAGGAAAACTAAGCACACCCATAAAAGAGAGCTCCAACTATCCGAACAAGTCAGTCAGTCTTGTTCAAAACACCCTGTTTTGAATTTAGCTGTGACTGAAGGTTTACTGTTTTGGGTTTGTTTGTTTGTTTTGTTTTTTTAAGTTCTAGGTCAAGTTCAACAGACATTCCAAAAACTAATCAGGATTTAAGAAAGAATAGTCAATTTGACAGTATTTGGTTAAAACAAAGATTTTAAATAATAGTTTGGATTAATTTCTGGTTCAAGGACGTAATGTTTAAAACAAGTTTGCAGATCTTAATGTAGTTTGGTGTGATGCCGTCTCCCCTAAACGGAATTGAGAGAACATCCTGTAAAGGACAAGGAGACAGCAGATGGTGTGCTGTCTCCCTGAGGCAGAGACACAAGGTGCCACTCTCTAAGTACAGCTACTGGCAGGGCTGCAGTGAGGTATTGCAGTATCAGAACCAGTTTTCACAACTGATACAAAAAAAGAAGAAGAAGAAGGGGAAAAAAAAAGATCAGCCTTGCTTGAGTCTTGGCAGCAGGAAAGCAAGCAGCAAAGAAGTCAAAGCAAGCTAATTGTCTCCTCCTTCTCCAGTAAATTACACTTCTAGGGCTATGGCCATTGCAAACTGTAATACCAAGTGAGTTAGGCTGGCTGGGTACCTCTACATTATAGTCTAGCCTGTACTTTACTTTGAGATTCAATAGGCTTGTGAAATCAGCAATGAGTATACACTGAAGGCAGTGGCCTAATGATGCTGCACTATAGCGTCTTTGTGGTTTATAGACTGCTTTAGAGAAACTAGGAAGTGGGCTGAAGGAAGAGCACAGACAGGTGGTCGTCCTGGAATTCATTTGTCTTTCACTGTCACCTGAAGAGAGACACTAGGGGGGGTTTTGTCTGCTTGGTTTTTGCCTCGGTAATTGTTGTAAGACTGATGGTCTCTCTTCTGCTATAGCATTTGGTTATCCTTCCACAAGGTAAAGGGGTTATATGATTTGGCTGGAATCTATGTCAATGTAATGAAAACTTACCTCTGAGGGGACAGTCCAGCTAAACAAATCTGAAGGTATTTAACAAAAAAAGGAAAAGATGAAAAGAGGAACTGAGCGCCAAAATAAGGTTTGCAAACAAAATTAATGAAGACATCAAAGCACATGAGGAGCAAAAAAGAAAAATCTCTAATTGCCTATAGACCAATATCAGGGACCTGATTAATGAACAAAAGGAATCAGAATTGCTCATTAAAGAGCACACATTTCAGCTAGCAGGTATTACTGAGACGTCCTGGGAACATTTGCATGGCCAGCATTGCTAGAACGGTTGGGTAGATCCAATTTCAGATGAATTAAGTGGACTGAAGGGCAGAAGTTTGACAAGGTCAGAAATTACTGGTCTCATACCTGGGAAACACAGTGTCTTGGATTCTTAGGTATCAACTATTCCAAGATTTAGAGCTATAATTGGTGTTCATTTCTGATCATAAAAAAACCAGACTAGAGAACAGGATATATACCATCTTACACATCTACTGATAACTTAGAGTCATGAGGGAATAAAGCATTATCATGAGGCCTTTTGTTCTGCATGACACTGCCAATACTAACCTACCTATGTACATTCATGTCTTAAGTCAGATGTGTTCATCCAACACAAAGGAATTTTGTATTAGGCCTCATCTTGACAGATAATTAGGGTTTGGATCACAAAGCCAGAAACTTGCAATAACATGTGATGTGTTGGCATCACAGAAAAGGCCTTGCTGTGATCTATGTGGTCATGTGGACATGATCACACAGTACAGATGTAATCATGACTTTTTACATTGGCTTTGTCCAAACAGAATGAGAAATAAAAATATTATTGATAATGAATAGTGTTCTTGAAACTGAAAACAAAGTAGAGGAAATGAATCATTTGGCAAAAGTAATTTGACAGAACTATGTGAACATGACTGGAAACTTAAAATCAACACCAGAAACTGTAATCCCTCTGCTTAGATGAAAACAACAATAGCAGAAAAAAATTGGTTAAGAGATGAAGTCGAAAAATATGCAAATAAAATAATATCTATAAAAACATTATTTATGTGTCTGTTTTGCATATAGGTACATATATCTCTCCATATAAATTAGAAATATTTGTCTTCCAGTATGTATATTATAGACATATTCACAACATAAGACCTTTCTGATATTTTGACTGATATGAATCAGGAGCAAGGAATGGAGGAACACTGAGAAGGAAGGCAAAAGGAGAAGCAGTCTATTGCAGGAAAGTCTGAGTTAATTATAAGTTCATAAAGCAGAGTCTGAACAGAGACAATTCTAAGAATTAACAGAAATGATAGAATTGTCATTAATCGCAGATCCAAGGCAGAACACAGAAGTACATTTATCTGCAGTAGGAAAAGATGACAAATAGTATAATTATGTCATATGATGATAAAATACTTTCCCCGAGTAATTTAGGATTTTGTTAAACAGCAGGGATTCAATAGGAGCAATTTACAAAACAGAATTCTTGTATACAAGAATTTTTCAAAAGAGTTGTGTTAACACTGATCACAGCAATTTTTAGCAAGCTTAGAGTACTTGAGAAATTCTCGTAACGTTAAAAGGAATAAATGGGGCAAACTGAATAACTCCAGACCCTTTCACAGGACCTCAGCCTCAGATAAACAGTGACATGAATGATACTAGACATGTTTAAAAACATATGGACATGGGTTGCACACACAAGGTAATACTGACCAGGGTAAATTTTATGGATTTAGAAGGTAGCACTGATGCCACTGCCTGTAATAGACTGTCCAGTTCCAAAGCTCAGACCTCAAGATGGAGGCAAACATAAACCAGAAGTGGGTCAGAGAAGAATCATGAGATGGTTTAAAGGAGTAAAAAAAAAAAAGAAACCAGTTCTTGAAAAAGATCCTGGGAATTTATTCAATGAGCAAGATGAGAGATGGCATAGTCACAGTTTATGAGTACACACTTGAGAAAGAAACTTTTGAGAAGTGAAAGCTCTTCTGCAGAGTGGGCAGAATGCCTAAATAGGTCCAGTAACTGATAATTGTTCTTTAAAGTCATGAGCTTGTGTCAAGCACAAGTAAATGTCCACCACAGTTTTATTGTTATCACTTATTTGTGAAACTTCAACAAGCCAGAGTCAGCATGTAGTCAGTTCTGCTTGCACTGAGTCTTCATGCCCACACTGAAAAAACTGGTAGAATACAGTCTCAAATACTTAGCACGGACACAAGACTTGGCTGATCTTGCTATCCAGAAGGACAACAGGGAGACCAAAGTTAGTTTCTGTGTCTAATTAAGGTGAACTGCTGTAACATTACATGCATGAAGTCATAGTGAATCTGATTTTCTGTGATGACAGCTAAACGAAGTTGAAGACTGTGTCTAAAACCACCTGCTGTGTCAAGGAATGTGCATTTCTGCTGCCAAAGTCTACCCATTTGAGCACTACACAAAGGCACCAGGGGAAAACAGGTGGTGTGAGTCCTGGCTGCCTTTGTGTTATCAATGTTGGACTAAATTTTATTTTTTTCCTCCTTTAAATCAAATATGCCACAAAAGCAAAAGTCTCTTGTCACAGCAACAGGAGATTTGATCATCTTTAGCTATCTATCCTCTGGGGGGCTGGGGGGGCAGGATGAAGAGGGGAGGACACCATCTTCATCTCCACCGAGACACCAGTTCTACCGTGGAGCACATGGTCGAGGAGCAGCAGATGGAGGCACGTGCAGGCTTTGCCTTCCTTAAAGTGCCAGGCAGCATCCCAGGGCTGTATAAGAGCTGTGCTTTGCTATGCTTTCCAGAGTAACAGTAAAACATATAGTTTTCACGTCTAGCTTTGCCCTTTCTTGCCATGGCTAGGCCAGTCATTTTAAGTCAGAACCAATAAAAGAACATAGAGACCAATACTCTGCTAAATGTCTAGTGCTGGTGTTCATGTTGTGGGGACTGTGACCATCGTCTTTCAGCAGTTCACTTCACAATAACTGTATGTGGGCTTACTGCAATTGGCAACCTCCTTTTTTTCAGACACGTTGTTGTTTCTTTATCCTAACACTTGGATGCTTGTGGCTGAGTTACTTGCCCAGCTGTGTTTGTATAATGCATCCTGCCTATAAGGAACATCAGATTGTTAACTCATAATTTGATTCACTGGTTGTCCTCCTCCTTCCCCATTTGTAGTACAGAAACGTGAAATTAAAAGCATTAATTTTTTGTTCTCTATTATCGTTCATGGCTTATGATATGCCTACACCACTTTACTGATCTTTTCTTCCCCAAGAATTCCCTGGGTATCTGACCTCCACTCACATGCTGTTAATCATTTTCTTCTTCTACTACCCTTCTTGAACTGGGATCATCATCATACCAGCTGAATGCAAAGTATTTATTCATATAATACCCCGAGTGTTATTTTCAATTCCATTCTTCAGATCTCCCAACAATACATATGCCTTTTGAATCACCACTGTGAAGTAAGCAGAGGTTTTTCACAGATGGCCGAGCGTTTACAATTAATTGAGAACCTAGCAAGTGTATGAATAACTCCATGTGTTTATTAAAAGCTGAATTACTTACATTTGCTAATGCATTTGCATTTTTCATTTGCCATTATGTACCCTTTCTTTTTTCTTTTTTTTTTAAACCCTCTGAAGATCTTATCATGTCCGTAGTCTTGCGGGGACCACCTCCAGACATTACAATCCAAGTAATGTTACCTGCAATTGTTGACATAGAATCATAGAATCATTTAGGTTGGAAAACACCTTTAAGATCATTGAGTCCAACTGTAAACCTAACAGTGCCAAGTCCACCACTAAACCATGTCCCTAAGTGCCATATCTACCCGTCTTTTAAATACCTCCAGGGATGGTGACTCAATCACTTCCTTGGGCAGCCTGTTCCAGTGCTTGACAACCCTTTCAGTGAAGAAATTTTTCCTAATGTGCAATCTAAACCTCTCCTGGTGCAACCTGAGGCCGTTTCTTCTTGTCCTATCACTTGCTACTTGGGAGAAGAGACCAACACCCACCTCGCTACAACCTCCCTTCAGGTAGTTGTAGAGAGCGATTAGGTCTCCCCTCAGCCTCCTTCTCTCCAGGCTAAACAACCCCAGTTCCCTCAGCTGCTCCTCAGAAGATTTGTTCTCCAGACCCTTCACCAGCTTCATTGCCTTTCTTTAGACATGCTCCAGCACCTCAATATCTTTCTCGTAGTGAGGTGCCCAAAACTGAACACAGTATTACAGGTGCGACCTCACCAGTGCCGAGTACAGGGGGACAATTACTTCCCTAGTCCTGCTGGCCACACTATTTCTGATACAAGCCAGGATGCTATTGGTCTTCTTGGCCACCTGGGCACACATCTCAAAGTTCAACCTGTTTCCAGGTCATTAATAATCATAATAAACAGTGATAGTCCTAGATGCTGCCCCTCCTGGATGCAGAGCACATGAGTCTATAAAGCTGTCAGGCTTTCATCTATCGCAGTCACTAAATTTAACTGTAAACTCTTAATGTTGAACATTTCCATTAGAGGCTCACTCATCCATCTCACACACCTTTAAATAATCAAGGAGTATCAATAGCTCTGACCTTGGGGAGCAATTAGTATGTTTTGCAATAAAGCTGAAAATTTGGTAAAGAAAAAGAGAACACCTGAGCTGCAGATGGTGGATTACAGCAAAAGGCAGACACTTTTGTACAGAAGATGGGAAGATTATCTGGGAGTTCTTCTTACTGGACTGTAGCAAAGAGATATTGAAAAGCAGCACACACGGGAGCTGTTGCTGCTCCCACTTGTTCTCTTTACAGCGGAACTTCAGTTGGCTGCAGCTAGCTGCAGTATATCATTTTACTAAATTAAAGGCACTTTATATGCGGCCAGACTTGGTTCCTTGGTTTCTTTTCTGATCCTTCATTCCTAGAATCACAGAATAATTAAGGTTGGAATTGACTTCTGAACTTTACATCATCCAAACCCTTGCTCAAAGCAGGTCTAACTTAGCAGTTGGATCAGGTTGCTCATGGTCATAGCCTTTCAAGTTTTGAACATCTCCAAGGACTGAAATCCCATGGTATCTCTTGGCAAGCTCTTCCAGTGTTTCACCAGCCTCATTTTGACCCTTACTTGGCTGGCTTCCTTATCCTACACCACGTTAGGTGGGAAGAGGACACATGAAAACATCATTTTGTTCGCTTGCTCAGTTTTTACTTCTAAAGACAGAAAAGAATGTAAAATACCCTGACAAATGAGAACAGCTCTGCAATAGCAAGTACTTCAGATTTCTCTAAACTATTCTCTCAAAAACCTTCCTCTGCTACTAATAACCTCTGTTTCTCAGCTGCAGTGAGAGAACTAAACCCAGACAGGTTCCAGCTGTGCCACCTGGAAACAACAAAGCAGAGACCACTCACGTCTCCACACCATTAACCATTTGAAATCAGAAGGGTGTGATGGAAAAACTCCCTAGTTTTTAGATAAGGACTGCCGCTCCCACATACTACCTCTGCTTCTGTACGCTCTCCCATTCCTTCTGCCTTACAGATAATTGCTATCACAGTCCTGGCTATGGTCTTCTTAAATGATAGTTCTTCAGCTGTCACATAAACATCATGGTGTCAAGTCTAGCCCTTGACATGCCTGCTCTAGACAGGGGTAAAATATATAATTTTAGAAAACATATTGACGTTATAACCTCAAAAGTCACTTACTTTGACCTTCCAAGGAGCTGTCTCTCTTAGGAATACTGGGAACAAAAGAACAAGTCTTTCTCTGAAGGAACACATTTTTTCTTCGTTATTCAACTGCTTGGCATCCCAAGAACATGAATAAATAACTTAGACACTGTTCAAGTTTCTCCACATTGAAGCAGATACGGTTTATCTGCGGCTCCTTTCTCCCCCACACCCTTCCCCTTTTTTATTTTACTTTTTTACTTTACTTTTTTAAGACCACAGGTGTACCTAAAATCTACAGGTTTCCTGCTGTGGCCTACACAAAACCTGTCCCTGTCCATACTCTGTAAACATTAGGTGGAAGAGTGCTGTGTAGCCTTCTTGGATGGGTAAGAGGAAACAATGACAACGGCTTGAGTTAAGTATCTAACCCTGGCTGCTGCACTCCAGCATCCCCAAGGGTCACTCAGTATCTGGGCACTGCTCTTGGCTCAGAGCAACCTACAGCCTGCTCAAGACAGCAGAAATGGATGGAGGGACTGGCTATGGATCTGAGACAAGTTATCAACTTTGTGTAGGAAAACTTGTTTCCCTAGGTAGGATTCTTACCAGGGCAGGTGACCTGAGTAGGAAAAAAGCACAGCATTATTTTCTGTTTAGTTTTTTTTCTTTGTTTGTTTGGGGTCTGGGGGTTTTGGTTTTTTTTTAAGTAACCATTACATTAATGATCAGAAACCCTTTTTTTTTTTTTTTCCTAACCAAGAAGAATAAGCTGATGGTCCGGATTCATGTGCAACCATATGTGAACAACACATATAGCTCATCTTTTGTCACAAGTAATTATATCATTGCCACCAGTCCCATCTCATACTTGGATGTGATCAAAGCACTGATGAAAAGTGGCAGGCTGAAGTAGAATACAAATTACAATCGACAAAGAGAGTGGAGGGTAAGAGCAGGGCATTGTTTTTTCTTGCTTTTGTCACCTGTCAGCCGGACTAAGGCCCTGTGATATATCCGAGCATGAAGTCCACAACCCTAGAAAAAGCCAGGTAATGTGGAGCACTATAGCTACCTTTGTCAGCAAGCCAGGACGCTGCATATGTAGCAAACCTCTCTCTGAGCTCCATACAGGCTTTCCATAGCATTTAGAAGAAAGCTAAACACATTGATATAATAAACATGCTCGAGAAGCTGTGTCCAAGCCATATCAAAAAAAGCCACTCTCTACATCCGAGAGGAAGACAGTTCTCAACATCTCTGAGCATTTGGTGCACAGGGCCTCTGTGGCAGGGTGGGTCCTGCCTGTGCAAGCCCTGGTGGGAGCCTCACACTGCGATGGAGCTCCTCACCTACTGCTGCCTGAGACCCACCTCTGACCGCTTCAGTCTCACAGCAGCGCATGTATTTAAAGAAAGACAAATGAAAATATCTTCAGAAAACAAAACAATTTTCTGGCCCTGCTCCTCCCCGTGTGGGAAGGATTACAGTACAAACAGGACATAATAGATGTTCATCATTATACATAAGTGCTCAGGTGCTCTCAATATAGCATCAGAAAAACATATAGATTAAAACATAAAATAGCCTTCTCTATTCCCTGCCTGCTTCTGCCATATTATCGCCCCTCTGCTCTTTTCTCCCTCACCTCCCCTGCATCTGCCATGGGAAAGTGAAATCCTGCTTGCCACCCAGCACAAACATTGTCAGCCTGCTCTCACCTTTCTGCTTCAGCCCTCTGCTCCATCTACAGAGGGGACATTTGTAAGGACGTTGGCAGCGGTGACATGCAATGGTGCTACCCTGCCACGGCATTGCTTAAAGCGCCTTTCTTCAGTTGACTCAAAAGGAAACACTTGTTTTGGGTTACCTATCAAATGTTCAGGTAAGGTCTAGCTAAATCTAATATTTCATTAGCTGTACCACTTCAACCATCACTCACGTTGCGTGAAACACTTACAGGTCTGTATTTCTAAGCATAACACTCCACATGGCTGCAGGGAGGATTTTTCAGGGGGAAGGAGGGTTTGTTTCCCACCCAACTATTGCTTTGCACCTCATGCCCCCCAAAGTAAATGGAAATTATTGCAGCCATCTCAGGAATGCTGCTGCTGCCATCTCCTGTGAAAAGCTAGGCTGAGCATGTTTAATGGCGTTACAGAAGTTGCTGCTGCTGCCAGAGAGTCTGACTAAGCGTGTCCTAGTAAAATGGAGTCTTTTGGCTGGACTAGACTAGTCCGTAAACAAGTTATATCTAAGATTACTGTTATCAAACTAAAAATACAGGATCCAAAAATGTATCTCTAGCAGTCGCCTGGAAATCTCATTTGCAGACATAACATTAGATCACAGTATATGAGGTGATTAATCTTCTCTGCTTCCCAAAGGCACGCAGGAAATCCCTGCTCTACCGAGCCATGGAGGCCTCCAAGTCCAGCTAACTGGGGGAGCTGAAATTTGGAGTTCAGAGACATAAATGCTGTTGGGATTCTAAGCTGAAATGCTTGCCCTTGTCACATTTAACCCTAAGCACAGAGATTTTGAGGAAACCTGTCACAAACTACCATAAATTGAAAGACTATAAGGAATAATTACAAAGTCTACTCAAGTAGTCTTAGGTCACTATTGAAAATGCAATTCAGGCTCCTTAGTCACTTAGGTAACATCAACAGCCCTGTGAAATCCACTTTTCTAAAATCCCCAAATCCAATGATTTTGTTTTTCTCTCCCTTTCTCCATATGTGAACATATGACTGCGTATGTTCTCACAGAGAACAAAATGTTTCATATTTTCTAGGAGCAATTACGTGGGTCTAAAAGGCTTTCCCAACATCTTCTTTTTCAGTTATTGAAAGCAGTATCTTACATGATAACAGTTCAAAAAATATTCTGAAGCTATGTATTGTATACATCCCCCTCCCAAGTAAAGGATGATAGATAATAGGACTGTCAACCAGTTCTAGGGCTTTCTTCATTAGCAGCATCTTGAGACACAGGTCTACTCATGAAGCTGTGCTATATTGTCATTTGCACCCCGCTGCCGTTAATGAGATTTCTTTCCCATTCATTCCTTAACAATAATGCTCGTCCTGACCTTTGTAAAGTACTTTGAGATGATGCTTCAAAAGCACTAAGCAAGTACTAAATAATATTATCTGATTATTGTAACTCCAGTGACAGCTATGGAAAAATGTTTTCCATGTTCACCCAGACTACTTAACAAATATCACTATAGTAACATGACTATTTCTAATTTTCTTCCAAATTGCCAATGAGACTTTGATTCACTTTCAAGATGAGATGTTTCTGCTTCTACTTTCTGAGACTGAATCAAAACTCCACCATTTTTTACAGTGAAAATTCACCTTTCTTGGTCATAGAAATGTCAGTGCAGATATCCTTCTTTTCCTCTGGCAAGCAATAAAGAAAGAGAATAAAACTCCTTTGAAAAGACTCAGTCTGAGAGCTGAAGAAGAGTTTTGGAGCCTCTGCTCCCACTTTCCTATATCCTACCTGACTGCGTGTCTCCCATCCCACAGAGTCTTCCCCTAGGCTGCAAAATACAAGCTACTTAGTTTTGGCAGAGTACTAAAAAACAGTGAAAGGTTGTTTTTTAACAATATTTTTCAGTCAGCAGAGAGGGTGGTAAAAGGAAATGGACAGGAGCACTGAGGAGCCATGACTTTGCAAAGTTGTTCAGCTTTTTCACTGCAAACATATTGCCATGGGTGAGGGACGAGGCTTCTTCCCAGTGCCTGCTGTCCTCTCCTGCTGCTGCAATGGGTCTTACCATGGCGCTGGCAGAACAGCCAGTGCTCAGGCAGCAACCGGGAAGGGACGTCGCTGGCTGGATCGCTATCGCTGCACACTGCTCAGCTGTGACAGCATATGCTCGTCCTTCAGAGCCAGCAAGGGACACGATGCTGCCCTTGCACATTCTGAGCAGCAAGCAGCCTCCTGGGGTGTGAGGAGATGGACAAGTGAAATGTGGCAGGGAGAGAAGGGGAGCCAAACCGAGCACCAAGGGGAACAGCAGTGAGAAGAGGAACACATACAAGAAAGGCAAAAGAGGAAGAAGGGGTGTGCTACATGACAGAAGGGCAGAGAGGGGAGAGGGCAAAATGTAGAGGGAGGGAAAAGACCTGTGATGGTGTCAGGAGCTATTTTCTTATCTAAAAATGGTAAGGAAAAAAAAAAAAAGGCTAAAACCCAAGTGCCTGGAGCTCTCTAAGCATGTGCCTTCCCTGCTTTGGGAATGGCAGTTCCCAGAGCAAGCTGCAATGTCTGCCTCAGCAAAGCAAATCCGACCCCACTCTGCAGCTAACACTGCCACTGCAGCCTAAACAAACCGTTAAGGAACCTGCCTTAACACCAAAAAGCTGGTTTCATATACAAATGACCTTTACAGGAAATTCCTCTCTGTGTGTGCCTCTGTGTGTTTGGAGTAATTTCAGTAAAAGCTTATCTAAAAAATTCCACTAGAAAGAAATGCTCCATGCTTTCATTCCAGAAAGTATAAGTGGTTTTGCTCATGTTGTCTGGAACAGATCAGAGCAACCATCTGCTTTGTCCCCTGCCATCTTCCTCAATTCCTAACAGTTTTTTAGACCATCTTCAGTTTTAGGAGGTGTTCCTCCATGCGAGTTGAGGGTAGCATCGGTATTTCCCCAGCATCAGAGGGATGCCAGGAAACCCTACCCACTCCGGCTGCGGCGGCAGCCTTCAGGGCTGCCAGGGGAGCTAGGAGCTGAAGCCCTGCAGCAAGCCCTTTTGGCTCTGCAGCAAGAAGCTTCATGCTGTGAGTCCTGAACGAAACTTCACCAGAGCTGCGGACCTCTGTAATGTCGCTTCTAAAGCAGCTGCCTGGTCAGCTGGCAGGAAACAAGGCCAAAAATATCCTCTGCTTGTGGTACATCCAAAGTTTATTTACTCTGATATTCTTTGGTGCATCATATCGGCTTCAAAGGCCAGCCTTGTTAGTTGGAAGCTTCCTGACCAGCTGTGGTTTGATATTCAGCAGGTCTGCTAACAAGACTGAGGGGAGAGAAAGAGCAGCAAGGGGATTTTTTGTGACCATGAATAGGGAAATGAACCAGAAACCCCTTTCCTCTTTATCCTGCTCCCCCAGAGGAAGGACAAGAACAGTACTCAGGATTCTTGAGCAAGCATGGAGGTTTCTGTGGATATAGGTGTAATTTCTGCTCACCATAGTATGTCCCTGATCATTAGGCAGAGTTTCAATATAACTTGCCCTTTAAAGCATGGATATTTGTTCTAAGGTTCATACTGAGTTTCAGCCCTACATTTTATATTTTGATTACTGCTTAGTTCAGAAAACCCACAAATATCTTGACACCTGGTAAGACAATGTTACGATTAACTATAAAAGTTACCCATCTGATTCTGATATACAGCAAGGGATGGTAACAGCTAAATGATACTGGTATCTTTCCAGAAAGATTTCTTCCAACATGCCCTCTAGCATATACTACAGCTTATCTGTCTTCCTCTAGGTGGAGTAACCTCTCTACTGTCCTGCAGCTACAAACAGGCACTCAGGTTTTATGGCTAGCAGCTGCTCCACTCCAGAAAAGGAGGAGGTCTCCCTCCATTCTGATTAGCAACATAGTCTGAAGGTTTTATTCAACTTCAGAGAACATTACAACAGGCAATATGGCATCCTACTAAATGCCGTGTCTGAGCATGCAATTAAATGATAATTCTTGAGTGTAATATTCTGCACAATTGCTACAAACAATGTTCAGCTGAATCTTGTAGCAGTTAGTTGACCATCTTATCTTCTAAAGACAGTGCTTTATGGAAGAATGAATTGCAGGCACTGAAGTCTCAGTCGGGAAAGCACTTCACATGCTTAACACTATATTCAGGAGAGAAATTAAAGAACATCACT
The DNA here is from genome assembly GCA_013401315.1 of Balaeniceps rex. NCBI lineage: Eukaryota > Metazoa > Chordata > Aves > Pelecaniformes > Balaenicipitidae > Balaeniceps > Balaeniceps rex. The sequence goes on along the minus strand of VYZW01006424.1, from coordinate 14,195 downwards.
TACTTGGAACACATAGTAAGACTAAACATGTTCTTTAATGTCAGAGACCCTTAAGCTAGAGATGAAATTTACTGTGTGTGGATGCAGCTTGTTATATAGGCTGGTATTCTGAAACAAGGTATTAACCAACTCTCAAACAAGCAGTATAATTTTACACTTGGAAAGATAATTTGTTTTTACAAGAAAACAATTTATGAAGTATTTGAGACACATTGGCACTACAAAAGCAGTAATACAAAGACTTTAAGTAATAATGAGAGTAATCACAGCAATTACTAATAAGACAATGATGTTTTCTTACATAGCTTTTAGATTTTTTATTTCCACTAGATGAAAAATACATTTTCCCTGTAATGTGAATTCAGTTAAGATGTAAGATTTTGCCTCCAGCATGACTTTCTCCAGCCCACAATCAAGAGTCAGTACCACTAGTCTAACACAGTGCCATTAGCTTGACCTGGATAAGCAGGGACAGGGTACACTACAGATCATGACAGTTATATGAAGAGTGCAGTAATCATGGAGCTAAATTATTCATTCTGCCACCCAATTATTTCTGGTAGCTCAGGGACTGCTGTACAGAAAGCGTAGCTCGCTATTGTATGTAGCCTACATGAGTGGAACAGCTAACCTGCATTAGCAGTCGCACTGAAGAGTATTTTTTCAGTCTGTGTATGTCTTTTCATTGCACTTGTAGGGTGCAGAACACGGGATTAGCTGGACTTATTTTAGGTGCATTGAATTATCAGTGCTAAAATAGGGTTCACTAGTCTAAATGACTTAGTTCACTAAGTCTTTGGGGTCTGGTCATACAGCTAATATATATTTTGTCTGTTTCTTTGTTCTTTTAGAACCGTCAATTTGCAGCGTGATAAAATCATTAGTGCTGGTTATGTGTCACCATGTAAACGCTTTAGTTTGTTACACAGCAGTTACCAGGTGCCTTTTCTTTCAGTTTTGTCATTTAATTGTCAAGATGCACTTTAGTTTCCTAAATTATGTAGTCTGTTTTAATAAAAACTGCTTACAAAACAAGTAAATACACTGACAAAGGCAAAACATTATTTCATTTATGAAATTTGTTACTAAAACCAGGACTTTACCTCACTCAGTGTGCTCACTCATTGTTATTTATCGTTTATTTAAGGTTGCAATTGAACAAAGAACAGTAAATGCAATTTAGTGTAGAAAGGCAAGGTCACATGGCCTGGGTCTTAGTTAATTTATCTCTCATGACAGATTCTATTTTCTGCTACTGGTATTATATATCCGGCAATACATTTCTCCCATGATAGTGCATCTGTAGCTCTTGCATTGCCAAACTTAGTGGTAGCATTTAATTTGTGTGACATTATTCAGTTATCAAGAAAAAGTAGCTCATGCTGAGAAACACAGTGGCTAGTTAATGATAGCATAAAAAATGAGTTCCTGTAAGCAAGAGCAATGTCTCAAGTACTTTGCTAAAACCACTTTTCTTTCCGAGGCTGCACTATCCTGTTCCCATTCCTGTTCCTGTCCTGGGAACCTGGGCATTCACCAGGCAGGTCTCCAGATGAAGGCTAACAGGTAGATATGCTGAGACAGTAGACACAGAATGAATTTGACAATTAAATGTCATATCTTTTCCCTTAAGTAATGGCAGCTGGATAACGTGCAAAGACTGCAGCACTGAATTATACAAAAGCCACCCTGAGATCACTAAAGTCATCTGGTCTATTCCCCTTCCTGCGTAGATCAGCTCTGCATATGTAATTTTCAACAGAAACTAATCTAATCCGTCCTTAGTGACCTGCAGTGATGGAGGAGCCATGTAACTCATCATATATTTCCTATAATATTATACACACATGGTTTTGTATGACATTCTGATATTCATACCCACGTTAAGTGGAATACAAATATACCCATGACATAAGTGACCCAACAATGTAGCTGTAAAACAGAAATCTTCACGGAGGGTCCTAGCAGGATTCAACAGGGGTTTGTTCTTGACAAAACGTTACTTACTACCTTTACCTACAAACTGAAAGATGAAGAAAGATGATGGTTAGCAGTTTTTGGAAGTCAGGGAAGCCGGTGGAGTGGTAAATTAGATGTCGATTGTAGAGAATGATCTGAATCGTTTGGTAGGGTGGGCTGATTTGAATATACTGTTTTAATACAGATAAATTTGCAATCATACATCTAAGGAACAAAGAGCATAGTTTATACAGACAGGATTGGACAAAGTATTTCAAAATGATGCAACATGAAAAGAAGTCAGGGTCTTGGTAGGTAATTAACTGAACATGAGCCTGCAGTAGGATGATGCAATTAGAGAGTGAATGTCAGCCCTGAAGCCTAAGCAGGGAAAATAGGAAGTGGGAGTAGGAAGGTGATATTAATTCTGTTTATAGCAAAAGTAGTCAGAGAGTCCTGCAAAAAACGTGTTGAGGTCTGAAAGGCATGCCTTACCATGAAAAGCTAAGAATGAGCAAGCTGCTTGTCTTATCAAAAAGAAAAGCAAGGAAGACTATTACTTAAATGTAAAAGATGTTTTTGATTGTGGTTGGCTTTTTAGTATAGGAGACAGAAGCATAACAAAAGACAGTTTGGTGTATTTTTCTCTTGAAAAGAAAGAGATATGTAAGATTTAACTGCAAATAAAGCCCTTAAGAAACAAACCCACCCAGTGAATAATTAGCCACATTGACAATGAGGTGCTGGATCTTCCACTCCATACTGTTATGTCTAAAGGTCTTTCCAGGGATATGATAATTTCAGGAGAAATTACAGACCTGCTGCTGAGACGCATAGCTGAGGTGCTACAGCTTGCAGGATCATAATGATCTCTTCCAGCCTCTAAATTTGTGATTAGCTGACTAACATATTCTACTTTCTTTCTCTGAATTCTATTAAATCATATTGATGTATACCTGCTGAGGAAGTAGCTCTAAGTCCTTCAGGTCTGAAAATAAGGCATAATACTGCACCAGTTTTGTACAGGTTTACCACCACTGAAATCAATATCCTTGTATTTGAAGATAATCTTGAGAACGGAGAGACTGTAAAGTTGTTTCTGAACTGCACGACCTGTTCCCACCATGGAAAGAGCCATTAAAAAATCATACTGAATCACTGGAACTAGAAACAGTACTTATTTTTGTTTCTACAGAGATTAGTTCTGCAGAATACAGAAAATTACATCCTTCAGTTTGTCATTTTGTTTATATGTTTTTATATTTGAAATACTATCTAACCGTTAAGTGGTCCTGACTGCAAAAACACCAGACTGTGTTTTCAATAAATAATTCCACTTTAATGGCAAAGTAATAATTTAGACAGATACAGTGCGCACACCTGCAAAAAAATATACGCAAGCTGGTTTACAAGCTAGAGGAACAATAAACCAATAGAAAATACATCATCCAGTTAAGTCCGATGACACCAAATACTTATTATTAGGGCTTTACAAAGACTACAAAACTTTTCAGATGATTTATTTCACTGTTTCTGTCTATTTACATGATATGTTACATCAAAAATGTACAAAATATAAAATGTGTACAGACAAATGTTTCACAAACAATTTCTGAGTTGTAAACTAGGTGGACTCACTGAGATGTATTGCAGGAAGTTTTGTATATGTGATACTGTGTGTTTGTGTGTTACATATGGCAGGAAAAGATTTGCAGGTTTGCTCAGAGCACAGGTACAGGGAAAAGCAGCTTTCCTCTAGTTCTTGGAGTCAGTCAAGGTGTGTGCGCTGACTTTTGCAACAGAAAAGGATCCAGATTTGGGGGGCATGATGTCGGTCTGACTGAATCCTACATGCATAAAATCAGTTAAAGTTTTATTAGGGCAATAGCACCGTGTAGGAACCTCTAGATTCAGTGATGCAGCTCAGTGCCATTTGGAAACTGCATTGATTTATCTTTGTTTTACAGTGAGTGACCACAGGGTGGCCACAAAGAGTTAATAGCACCAAATACACATCCTGAAGGTAACATCTGTGGAGGTGTACAGTACATGTCTACACAATGCCAAAGCCCTTAGATACCTTCTTGTTTATATGCACCTATTTTAACCAGACGCCTCTTGTGGTAAAAGAGCGTTTCCAATTATTCTGAGCAGTTTGAATGCAATATGGTTGTAGCCTGCCGTGACATATGCACGTAAAACATTTTCAGATTTTTTTTCCCCCCAAAATATATTGGCTTCGTATAGATATTGAAACATGCTCACTGTAGCATTGATAGCTCCTGCATAGTCATAACAACTGTAAGTACAGGACAAACACACCAGGTAATAACAGCTTTTAAGGTTTGCATTCTGTATTTGTTTGCAACATACAGGAAATCTCAGCAAGTGAAACATCTCTTAACACCAACAGAATAAAATACAATTTGTTTGTTTGTTTGTTTTTGATTTGATTTGTGCAAGTTTTTTTTTTTTTTCTTTTTTTTTTTTTCCAATATTTACAGTACCCACCCAGTAGACTGTGCAAAACCAACCCACTTTTACAGTATAAACTCTTCCTCTTCCACAGTGGACATCACTGCTTCAGTGTTCTTTTATGCTGAATTCTTCATGTACAACAATAGCAATCAAAACAACATGCTAAAACTAGAAAAAGGAAAAAAAAAA